>JAULKJ010316616.1:0-19464 GCA_032355405.1 Rubia balearica | reverse complement strand
TCAACATTGTGGTGTATTTGTTAGAACCAGGTTTTAGTGGATGATAAATAATGAGCTGATGGTGTATTCTGAACTGATCAAACTGCGATTTATTTTGTCGGTTCTACCAGCTCCCAGTTATAGTTTTAAGGTTTCGTGCTCACATGGCATCTCCCCTATACTCTGCTATCTTTTTCCTTCTCAGTCTCATGCTTTTTACTCTATTTTTGGGTTTTGAAGGGATAACATTATCCATCCATTAATGATATTTTGTAGAAATTCTTTCCTACAAATGGTTGTTTCCTTATTGAAATCTTTTTCTTGTAGATAGTAGTATATTCCTTACAGATTGTAGTTTTCTTTTCTTGTTTTAATTTAGATTTTTGCCCTATATGTTGTGACCTCCTGTGATGAATAAAACAACCTTTCATATTTACAATATTTTACACCATGTTATTTAAGAGATGTAGGACATTAAACAATTTTTTTCTGTCTTGATTCTTGATTCTGAATCTGGGGTTTGCCCGTGTTGCAGTTGTTAGTTCGGAGGAAGAAATCGACGTGATTCTGTTTATCTTCCACGTGAATGCTGATCATCTGAGTTGTAGTGCTTAAGATTTGATTCGATCAGGAGGAGGTCTATCACTCTGAATGGATATAAACACTGTTTTTCTCTCTATCTCAGCTTCAACCCTAACCGCTGTAGCTATTAGTAGCATCTCAGTTTTTATCATCCGAGTTTTGTATGTCCTGCACGGGGGTATGCATGGGTGTCACTCTGCTTCTGCACAGAAGAACCTCAGCACCCTCATTGTTCTGGGCTCTGGTGGTCACACGGCAGAGATGATCAATTTGCTGAATGTGCTTCAGAAATATAGATTTACACCGCGGTATTACATTGCTGCTGCCACTGATACCATGAGTCTTCATAAGGCACGAGCTCTGGAGATGTCGTGGTTGGATCAGGGACTAATAGAAGAGGCCAGATCTGCGCATTATGCGCAGATACATCGAAGCAGGGAGGTTGGTCAGTCTTACATAACTTCAGTAGGTACAACCTTAATTGCCATAAATCATGCACTTTGGTTGATGATCAAGATCAGACCTAATGTGATTCTATGCAATGGACCTGGAACATGCATACCTATATGTATGATTGCATTTCTCTTCAAGATTCTTGGCATTAGATGGTCGAATATATTCTACGTTGAAAGCATTGCGAGAGTAAGGAGGCTTTCCTTGAGTGGATTAGTTCTTTACAAGCTGCATGTGGCGGATCAGTTATTTGTGCAATGGCCAAAGTTGAAGACAAAATACCCCCGTGCTCAATATGTTGGCCGTCTTATGTAGACGGAAACAGATATCTCGAGATTATTCTCTCACGGCCTGTGGTGTCGGGAGTGGGGTGCTGCAGACGAGCGACATCATCTTTTCATAGAACTGTTAGTTTGAGTTGATAAGTAAACTGATGTGACTTTCTTTGTATTTTGTTCTTATGAGCTGCTTTTGTGCGGAAGCTACAATTACACATGGAAATATGGGTGGTGAATAATGACTTGGTCATGAATTTCAAGAAAATACATATGAAGTGAAAGCCAAGGGTACTAGACACAATCCTCTGCTACTTAAATCTTGCTTTTCTTCATCCTTGTCATGATCGTGTTCTTTCATGCTCATTCGAACCTGCAATCATAACGATAGCGAAATTAGTCCATACTCCCTCCGTCCCGCCAGTTTTGACCTATTTTTTGTCAATTTTCTCAGACCATGTTTGACCATCAATAACTTTAACTACAGATATTAATGATACATTAAAATTTGATATTTAGAAACTACGTAAACATAGGAGTGTAACAATAACTCACATGATAATATTAGAGTCTACTAGTATATACTAATTGAAATTTATGGTCAAACATGGTGTGAGAAAGTTGATAAAAAATTGGTCAAAACTGGCGGAACGGGGAGAGTATACTGTTAACGATTTATTAAAACCAATATACAGTCTAAATCAAACCAGACACCAGCCTCCCAATACTAAATATGGAGTAGATCATTTTTTAAAAAATGGAGTGGATCAAAGGCAAAGTGTTGCTTATGATAAAAGAATATTTTCTACATCCTTTTAAAGGCTCTTCTGTCACTTTTTTACAATTGAAAATACACGTTTTTCTTGTTTAATATCTCAAATGAGTACAGTTAAAGGTTAAATTTTAATATACAGAAAAAATACATCGTGACCAATCTAACAATAATAACTCACGATATATTTAAAAAATATTATATATCATTAAAGTATTTTTCCCCCAAAAAAGCTTTATAATGGGGGGAATTAATAAGAATAGTAACTTACCCCACGAGTTGTTGGGCAAGATGACTTCAAGTATATCATGCTCAATCTCTGCAACAAATTTTGGAGGTTGCATGCAAATTAATAGGGATGATCGATCGTGACAAAATGTCACCCGCCATACTGTTTCATGTATCAATAATTAATATTGATTCAATTTCAACCGGGTACAATAAGTTATCAAAGGATATGCATCCATAATTGAAGTTTGAAAAGACTTGCATTGTGCTACACTAAATTTTAATACAATCAACCAATTCTTAGTGATATATATTAACGTTATATTCTTTTCGTTTGATTTGAACTCTGTTGAACAAACTCAAATATAATAATAATACACTAAATTAACGTAAATTTCATCAAACTAAAATTAACTGAACTGAACTGAAACCGCGGTGATTTTCAAGTGTGTTAGTCAATAGGTCTAGGGCTACGTACCTGGATTTGGCCTTGAAGAAACTGAATATAGCCAATGGATTCTGTCAAAACTGAAGCAGTGTCTGTCTGTACATATGATTAGGATTTAAGCCCATCACGCACACAAGAATATTCATCAGTATGGACAAATATATAGACTAAAAAACGCACAGGCGTGCATGTTATAGTGGATTCTGATCATACTATTATACCTTGCCGAAAGGTGAGACCATTCTGTGTAGGGCTGCAACCCTGTCTCCCAGTTTTTCCTTTCGCACCTGCACCAACTAAACCACCATTATTCCACTTTTTTAAAACCAGAAATAACATTCATTTTTGTCTTATTGGGCAAGATTAATACATTGTTTAACGTTAAAAATGAAACCTTTAGGGTTGCAGATGAAGACTGAGGAACTGATCGGGGTTTCTTGGGCACTACTTCATGTTCATCTCCACACGCATGCGTTGGTTTGGGATGTTTGTTCTTTCTCCAGACATCTTTCCTGGTGGTTGATACAGTCTTTGAAAAGCAAAGTAAGTGTACCATATATTATAGATACAGAAACACAACTCTTTACGTGAAATGCAAACATTGTTACTGAAACTTTTTGCATTACAACAGAACTATGAAAATAACCGGTCTTGTAAAAGATGATTTTTCCATAAGTTATGGAACAATCATCATAATTTAGACATGTACATGATAAGCTATATTTGAATGTTGAAACACAAGAAATACTGCGTAAAAAAGTACATTGTTTTATTTACAAAATACAGTGTTCAAGTTATAAGGTATAGTGATTGTTCCATAACTTATCGAAAGACTGTTTTTTTCAAGATTAAAGTTTCTGAAAAACGAGAAATATATATATATATATATAAAGTACTAAAATGCAACAGGAAAGATACTCACTTGGTTGGAGGAGCTATTTAATGGGATATGCCTTAATTGGTTTCTTCGTGGGAGAGAACCCTCATTCTCATAACTATTTGTGTACTTGATTATGTTGTCCAATGAACTGGAAATACTGTTGTAACTGGGATCAGGACATGGGACTAAACCTGCAGAGAAGGAGTTCATATTCCAAAGATTCTGGTTTAGGTCTACTACATCGCCATCGACAACGTCTTCCTGATCATCCGAGTTGCACAGTTTAACGACGCTATCTGATAAGCCTCCTTTAGGAGTGTTATGTAAGAATGTTTCATGATCTACTTGATCAAGAATGGATGCTTTGAGAGAAGGGACTAAGTCTATGTTATTTGGCCAATAGTACTGATCTTCCCTTGTATTGGGAGCCAATTCTTCCATGTATCTGTTCATGAACTGATCATCCCCAGCCCTGCATCATCATCATGTTCTCTCAGAATTTTCCAAAAATTTCATTAGAAAGTTTCGAGGTTAACATATAAAAACATCTCTCAAATCTTGCACAAATACTCGGGATTTACATGGAAACAGTCTGTCTACTCGCGACATGTAGAGAAAAGGTCTGTGTTCTTCCTATTTTGGAGAGGGATATACTTGATACATGTGGTTTGGTATATATACAATCTGGATTTTGCATGAAACAAAGAAAATAAGAACTGTTAATCATTTTCCAGTATTGCTTTGTGCAAGGTGTCACGTTTACATATGCATGAATATGCTTTCACATATTACTGGTTCATTCTGAATCAGGGGGATTTCTTGAGTAAATTAACCATCTCTATAGAAGATCTAAACACTCAAATCACATGTACAAACACGCGTAGATCGGAAGGGAAAAAAAAACAGAAACAGCTGGGATTACTTACAAGACTAAGCTGCTGGCCTGGTTCCAATCCTGTGCGTTTAACAGTCTCGGTGAAGGTGATGAAGATGGCAAGGAAGAATAAACAATCTGCTGCTGCTGCTGCTGTTGTTGTTGTTGTTGTTGCAGCTGATGATGCAGGTAGTATAAATTCTGATCAGACCCCATCAGATGATGTTATTTTGTTCTAAACTTGAGAGAATCCTAAGAATCTTGCAAACTGATGATGAAAAAAAGATACAAAAACCTCTTTCTTCTCCCTTTCAGCTTTCTAATCAAGTGTATTCGAGGAGAGTATCAACAAACAAAGTACTTAATGCAAGTCAAGAAAAGAAAACCTCATGTGTGTGAGTGTGTGTATATATATATTCACACTTTTCTAGGTTAACACTTTTGCTTCTAGGTTAGGGCCATACTATTGCTCCCATTTCCTAATATTTTCACTCTTTTCTGTTTGATACGGTTCTAAAACAAAGACACTCAATCTTTTCCTTTTTGGCAAGAGTGTTTCAATTTCTTTCACTCATTCTGCTTTATCCGTTCATCCAGCTTTTTCAGTTCTCAACTCAATTAATATATTCCACTCATTCTACCCACTAAATGGAACACGTATAATGTATGAATAGTATTATTGATGGAAATAATGAAAGTAAAAAAATGATTGTCTAAAAGGGATGACGAAATTTCAGGCCGCATGTCTGCACTTTTTAATTTCACTAATGATATTATTTAAACATTTTAGATGAACAAACAGAGAGGGAAAATGAGGTGAAAGAGTGCGAAGTGGGCATGACATTATATGCCGCTTTCTTTTAAGGAAGGAGGAATAGGGGCACAAAGTATAAATGTTGTACGTTGTACTCTCTGTTATCTAATTAGATGTGAGGCAATGATGGGTTTGAAGAATTTGATGATATACTCATCAACATGGGGAAGATGAGAGTGGGTAGCCCCGCTCTGCTTACGTTTTCTTTGGCTGGAGTGATGTATTTATGATGTCATCAGTCATCACTTAGCCATTCCAGGGAGTGCATCTGCATTTCACTTCAATTCAAATCAGTTCAGTTCAATTCAATTCACCGTGAATTTAAGTTAGTAAACTTTAACTTAACACCCACGGGTGTATCCCAGCGGTTGGGACGTTGGTTAGTTTGGTCCAATAGTCACAGGTTCGATACTCGGCAGTGGCAGTGTGGGGATGTCCATGTGTAGCAAATGTACGCCCACGGGTGTACATGAGTATCGTGGGTCCCTTGTGCGCACCGAGTCCAGTAACCGCTAACGGGTCCTAGCGCTGGACTACCGTGAATTTACCTGCTCCACCAAGGTCTGGGGTGTCGGGCAGGTGGGGACGCTGTGGGCGAGCGATATCATCTTTTGGTCCAATAAACATAGACTCGTGCAATAATGAACTGCTACTTTCACAGATTTAATATGCAAGCATATAAATCATAAGCATGTGAATAATATCAATTAACTTATATGATTAGCATAATAAATTAACACAATCCAATGATTTCAAGAGCAAGACAATCAATAAAATATATAGGGTGAAGACGTGAATTTCTAATCTTAGAATGTTGATCAATGGTGATTTCAATTCTCAAATAAAAATAAGAAATTAGTTCTCCATAGCAAATATCCAAAGAAAATATGATATAATGTATCATTTAAAGTAAATCTATTCAACGATAATGTATATAATTCTCGTAAAACTTATGATATCTATGCTAGTAGAAAATTAACTAGAAAAAAATAAAACAATTCAAATATCCAAAAAAAAATGATATAATGTATCATTTAAAGTAAATCTATTCAATGATAATGTATATAATTCTCGTAAAACTTATGATATCTATGCTAGTAGAAAATTAACTAGAAAAAAATATAACAATTCTCCGGAAAAAAAACTAAATATTCTAAGAAGATGAAAAGAAATATAACATTGCCAAGACAGGATTTCTACCTAAAATACAAAAGGAAATAGAATCTGAACAAGAATGGAATTCTAGCACATGATATAAAAAAACTAGAATTCAATCCAATTGTCCTGAGTTTGCATCAAAATTTGTGACACCATGTCTCCGCAGTTGCGACGGGGATTCTCAGCGAACAGGGACTAGGTTTACACCACACATTCGCGGGCACGGCTATCATGCGGCCTGGTCTTGGATATGGTTCCATCCTCCATTGATATCCGATCAATTCTTCACTTCAGGTTCCCCGGTAGGTTTCCAAGCCTTCATCTTTACTTCATGTAATCATAACTCTTTTAAATCCTTGAATATTTTCACTTATTTGGAGCTGATTGTGATTACACAAGACTAAAATGTGTGCATTTAATAACTCAACATTATGCTAGTAATCACTAGTTATGTTATATGGAATATAGCCTATCAAAACTCCCCATATTTAGATCTTGCTCGTACTTGTGTAAGCTAAAAAAAACATACTCATGAAAGAAATACAAAGCATCAAGGTCTAAAAACGCGAACTATTAATTATAACAATGGATCCAACAAGAAAAACACACATGAAAAAGTGATCATGAAGAACAAATCATTAAATCCCCCACCCCTCTTATTTTCTCTCATTCTGCATAGCCTCCTTTTAAGATTTTCATCTAACCAATCTTTTTTTGCGAATTAAGCCTTCTTTTTTCCACTTCTAACTGATTAGAATTACATGCTTATTACGTAAGAGAGCCTTTTGAATTTTTGACTTATCCTTAGATTTTCAATCATGTTTTTCTTTTTTTCCAAAATTTCAAAAGTTAAGTGAAAAAATACATATAGAATACATTGTTTGTAAGTATTGTCCCTACCCCATACCTAAAGGTTTCAATATCCTAAATGCAAAGAAAATCAGAGAGCAATGGGAGAAAAACAATAAGGACTCGCTGATTAAGCAATCCATTAATACTTCAATGACTTATTGCAACAACTCCTCAAGATATCCATAAGTATTAGGAAAATCACCCATACTTAAGGAATAGACGTATCAAAAACATCTACATGTTAAACAAATTTGAATAGTATCATGGGCATTAAAAAAATCATGTGTAGGATATCTCTACCTGCAAAGTGTAATCCTCTATGATATGATCCTCCTATGGTGATGTTTAATGGCTATGGTGAGGATGTAGATACATGGTAGGATGATATTTGGTGTTTTTGTGGTGTTTGAGAAGGAAAATGATTACTTTAGGCAAAAAATTAGAGGACCTTGGATTTCTGAGTAAGGGAGGATGATTTTTTTTTTCTTATCTAAAATCATACTCCTCTATCCCATCAATTTTTTTCTATTTGCGTTTTCCAAAGAAAATTTAGTAATCTTTGACCCTAGACATAAAATTAAAATATTTACAATAAAAATATTAAGTGAGATATTTTTAGGTTCATCTTAACATCTATTTTCTAAATATAATTTTTTTTATGCAAAATAGTTATACATAGCGAAGATATCGATGGTCAAACATGACCACTGAAACCCGTAAAAAAGTAAAAAGGTCAAAACTGGTGGGGTGGAGGAGTATTTATTTCAATATAAGAATAATAATAGAATGATTCTTAAATTTTTTTAAATGATTTTTAAATTATGAATATATGGCATGATTCGTTAGAGGAAAAGGGCAAACCTTTCATTAAAACAGAATATTTCTGTATGGGAAGATGCAAACGAAGGAGATGAGAGCTTCTGAAATAAGGGTTTCGAAAATTAGATCTATGGTTTGAGGGAGTTGAGAAAGCATATGAGAGAAGATTTGAGAGAGTAAATACCAAATGAGGTGAGTGAATAAGATAAACAATAGGCAGGTTCACGTGATTTTCCTTGCCCAAGATTGCTCCCATTGGTTCATTTTTTTAATTTTTTTTAGTTGAAACCACCGCAGGTGGGGGGTTATTTTGGGCCCCAGCCTTTAATAAAAATAAAATATAATACATTCGGTTTGAAGCCGCATTGGCTAAGGAAACATTTTATGCCTTCAAAAGCAAGCCTAAAGTAGGTCTACATGCTTTATATATACGTATGAACTAGAATGTGGATGATAGATGCGATTCCAAAATTAGTAATCTCCACCCCTCGTGTTAATCACTAATTTGGCCAGGCATCATCTCATCAATAGTGCCGCACCAAGAACCGGCTCATCATGGTGATAACATGGCGTTGAAAACCAAAAGGATCAGATGTGAGTTGAGACAGTGGTCATCTTCCAAGCTTCATAGTTGTGTTATATCTGACCCGAGATGATTGATCTTTTACTTGAGCAGAAAGGGACAAGTGCCTTGTATTCATCACAAACTGGATCAGGCACAACCTGCAAGATTGGAAAGGAAATCAGTGCAAGTTGCTCGAAATCCTAAGGTTGGGAACTTCTTGCTTATCCAGAAGAAGGAGTCCCCTCACTTCATGAGATAGTGAGTAATAATTGAGTATTTTATGGTCGCTCTGAACAACCATTTTTGCCAGCCTATCGGCTGGGCAATTTGCCTCTCTTTTAATATGAATGAAAGAAATGTTCGGGTCAGAGATAAGGTGATTAATCTGACAAGCAATATTGTAAAGTTTCCAAGGTGATTTTAGGGGATGGTGAGCATAGTTGATAGCCAAAAGACAGTCAGATTCAATTGTAAAAATGTCAAAAAGTGACTTCCCTATGATTAAGCCCTCTTGAATTGCTAACATCTCTGCATGGAGACTTGAGGAAGCCCTGGATCTTCTTGTTTCAGCATGCACCATGTCTCCCCTGCTGTCCCTACATAAAATAGCCAAACCAGCAAGCCCATTTGAAACCTCCCACGAGGCATTTGTATTAATCTTAATTCCCATGCTCGGTTTTACCCATCTAGTAACTGTAATGAGAGGTTTGGGGGGATGTTTTGGAACAGGGGTAAAACCTTTTTCATACCAAGTGAGATCATGATGATTGTTAGAGTAAATTGGTTTACAGAAAAATCCTAAAAACAGATCATCTGTGATTACCTTTTTATATGCTCGATGTTAGGTCTGTGACCTTCATAAATAAAAGCATTTCTTGCTTTCCACAAAGCTCAACACATAAAAGAAGGCATCAATCTCACCAATTCAGTGTGTACTTGTCAGACCAGTATAGAGCTAATAATTACTAGTTATTCTATTCAAAATACAGCACATAAAGCACAAATGGAATCATGTGAAAATTTTATAGAACAAAGTGTCTAACGGCAATTTTGGAAAGTAAGCTTACTTCCGTTAACAAAACACAAATCAACAAAAAAAGAGAGGAGGTTATGAATATATGCTATGCAATAAAGTTTATACAATGTTAAGTAGCACCTATGAAAATTTGTAAACCATCCTAAATAAGCGTTTTCCAAATCTGAACATTGGTCTTTATGTTAAAGTACAATGTATACTTTTATTTTTTAATTTTAAAATAAATAAATCAAATCTTCTTATTGTTCATGACATTAACTAATTATATTTCTATACAATACTCAAACGCCCCTAATCTTGTTATGGTGTTTAGTTAACTCCACAAGTATTGATACTTGAAATAGGGATAATTTTTTTAAAATTATGTTAAAATTTTATCAAACAAAAAATATATTAAACCATAAAAATATCAACTTATCTTCATCATTTTATCAATTCTAAATTTGATTATTGTGTGTGTGGAAGTATTGTGTACCTATTTCTTTATTTTGTTTATTAAATATAGAAATTCTAGATAAATCGTGAGTGATCGTGTGCACAAAATTTACCACTATAAGAATGGTCATTCATAGTATGTTTAAACTTATAATACAATGAATGGAACTCACCAATCAATAATCACAAAATATGACTCTCGGTGTTTCAAATCACCCCTAAAACACTCAACCCAGGAGGCCACAAAAAAAGATATATTCCAGGGGTGGAATGTTTTTGTTCAAACACTATGCTAGTTAATCACAAAAGACCTCCTTAATAAACAGTGTATGTAATCAAACACTGATTTTATTTTCATATTCTTGTTTAGATTTCTTTCCTTTTATTTTGACACCCCGTTTTGAGGTGATCAACAAAACACCATGGAGAACAATATTTTAATTTATTTTTCTCTTCAAATCATTTTTAATAATCAAATTTTAACAACCTTGGAATTTTAAATTTTGTTGCTTACTTCTAGTAGTAGCAGACTTGTCAACATATTCATCACCAGTACCAACATTGGTGGTTTTTTTATTCAATGCCCTTTGAGGAACTGTCAACATCCAAAGAGGGCATCATGCCTTCGGTCTTATCTTTTTCCTTTACCCAATCCTTGCGTTTGTGTCTATTTTCTCCTTGTCTTTACCATACATATCCAATATTTAATCAACATCTTCAAAGCATGTTGGGTTCTAAATAAAATGTTGATTTATTACAAATCAAAAGGGAAAGAGTATTTTATACAGAATAATAAAGATAAAAGATATTTTTACAGTTACTCAATAAATTAATGTTGAAAATAATTTATGACGTTTCTAAACAAAAATACATGATCAAGGTTGGAAAGAAAATTAATACATAATAAGTATTTTTCCTCATTAAACTAAATTTTAAATAGATAGATCATGATAGTCATATACTTTAATGTTGTACGTCGCATGCACGTTATATTTATAAATTTTTCTTGCATCATGCCATTTAATGTTACATGACTCATGCACGTCATTGTTTTTAAGATAGTGTGGTGGTTTTGCTTCAACCTTGAGCCTTCCCTTGTTATCCTCTGCTTTATTTCATAGGTCCCTGTCAGAGTACAAGTCAATTTATGTCTTCGATTGTAT
The DNA here is from genome assembly GCA_032355405.1 of Rubia balearica. Taxonomy (NCBI): domain Eukaryota; kingdom Viridiplantae; phylum Streptophyta; class Magnoliopsida; order Gentianales; family Rubiaceae; genus Rubia; species Rubia balearica. The sequence goes on along the minus strand of JAULKJ010316616.1, from coordinate 8,131 downwards.
GTGAAATCTAAATTGAAAAAAAATTATATTTGAAGCTCACCCCATCAACAAAATCATCTGAGCATTCGAGATCCATGTCATGCCATGACAATTCCCAATCTTTCCTTTCAACTCCAACATTTACTCTATATCTAGGCAACATTTGGAACTCATTTACCTCTGAACTTCAACACATGGAACTCGAGTTTCGAACTCATAACTATAGGAAGTCAGTTTCACCACTATGGTCAAAGACGAACAATAATCACCTTTAATGGTCCGTTTTAAATACGATTCCTAGAACCGCCTTTGATCGATGATGATCAAAGGCAAAACCAGAGAAGTCACCTTCAAAGTCACTTCCTTTGTCAAATATAATCAACTTTATCAAGCCTTTTCCACTAATAATTCTTATAATATTATGCACGTTTGATGTTAGGAAGTAAAAATTAATTAATTTATTGCACGATTTAGCACCAGGCACAGGAATAAATCCAAAAGTATTTTGTCTTTTTGTCGGGTTTGCTCAAAGGTTAATGTGAAGGTCGTGTTAAAGAGTGGCAACTATGCATTAATGTTAATCCTTTGGTTGAATTAGGCTAGAAGACTTAATTAAATTATGGTATGTACAATACGGGATTGACGCGACCACATACTGTTAGGCATCGATTATTGATCCAGTTGGGGGCGTAACCTATTTCGAAAGTCACATCACGTGTTTGTAGTAAACTAGCCCAGATAAAATTCTAGGAGTAAATTAATAAGAAACTATTGCACTAAGTGGCATGAGATGGGTATAGAGCGATGGAGGTCCCGGCGACTAATGCTAGTACCGTGTTTAAGTTACTGCGTGTTGGGGTGGGTTAGTTAACCACAATAGTGAAGGTTATAGGGGGGACTAATAGCATTTCTCTAGCTATAACAGGAAGAGGTGAGAGTTTAATGAGGGAGGAAACTGGTATATTAGCATTGTGGAAGTTTCCGGTGAATCAACCTCTCTGCATCCTGTGATAAGGTATTGAAAAGTTAAATTGTTATTATCTGAATAGGAATTCAGGGTCAAGTCTTACACATCAGGTGATGCAAATGCCCCAAGGCCTTCCTTATCATCTTTATCTCATTATATGTGTATATATATGTAGTTTGTAGTTTAATTATTTCAAAATAAAAACTTCCAATTTTCTCAACTCCTGACACACACACTTGGTGATGCTCGTTTGTGAATTACGTGACTCTATATTTTAAACCCCTAATCTCTATGGACGACATCTTAACTTACCATTATATACTCTCTAGTAATTAGGAGTAATAAGGGAGCGACACAAAAAATCTCATCTTTAACTTGCTTGAACCTCGAGTTATTCAATTAACAATGATGCTGTGTTACTAATCAACCCTGTAATCCCACAATCTTCAACAAATACCCAACTGGTTCATAAAGGCCCATCGTGTGCTGGATGGGCTAAACTTGGTGTCAATAATAGACTTATGCGACCTATCGAGGTTAGCCCACCTCATGGCATGCCCAACTTTAATGGTCTGTAATCCCATGTAATTGGCAACAAAAGAAGAGGAACTACTCCCTATGTTCCAGCCAAATCATCAATTTAACTATTCACTTAGTTAAAAAAATTTAACTTTGACCTCAAAATTGAATTGATAAAATTAGGATATTTTCATACGCAATCTTGTTAGATTCACAATAACATTTATTTTCAAAATATCAGCTTTTCATAAATAGTATTTACATACAATTATAGATATCAATGATCAAATTTTTTTGAGTTAACTAAAGAAAGTCAAAGCGTGTAGAATTGTAGCTAGGACGGAGGGAGCAACAACATTTCTCTTAGTAGCCATGGTAAATCGATGACACAACAACACAAGAAATAACAATCCAGCACAATATGCACAAAAATTCCAACTACTCTCACAATTTTTTTTTACTAATTTAGCCTAAAATTAACAATCACTAGTGATCAAGTGAAAATTTAAATTATGTTTGAGTTTCATCAAAAGATAAAGGAGAAAAACACATGTTCAGAGCAAAATATTTTCCTTCCGTATCAAGAGAATTATTCCCCACCAAATCCAATCCAAACTTGTATCCATAAACCTTCACTTGTCAAAATCAGTTGTTCATGTCAAACAACAACTGAGGAAAATTTTGTGTTAACATACAAACCAGAAACAACCAACGAAGGTACCAAATTTCAATAAATCACACGTAGTGCACTAAAGATCAGCTACTTAAGAAATCAACAACAAGAGCAGCCCTATGGCCAACAAGGTCCGGGAGGAGCACTAGTTTGAAGGATCTCGGGATGGCTCAGAGAATTTAGAAGAATGACGTGATGTACTCTTTGTAGATGAAGTCAATAGAGCCACTTACCTACCACCAAGGAGAGGAGTCATGTGCATTCCAGATGACGATCAATTTCAAAGGGGTTAGAAACCACTTGGAAATAGCCTAGAAGGATATTTCCTTGACTATCGACATTTTGCCCTTACAAGAATGAAACTTCTCATTTCGAACTATTGGGGAGAAGGGGTACATGTGATAGTAAAGACTGGTAAATTTTACATTATTTAATTTGATTAGAGGTCAAAACTCCTTGCAGTGTTACACAACGGTCCAGTTAACACTATCGGTGGGCTCATGGCAATGCACCGACTAGTAGCAGAGATGGTTCTGTCACACATGACAGTTTCCTAAGTACTCATATGGATTTGTATATACAGCCTCACATGCAGAGTATGTGAGTGTCCGATTATAGACACCGGTCCAAAAGGCCCTAGTTTCCAATTTCTAGTTGAGGGTAAGAAGGGGTGGAATGGTTATCATATCCGGCCCTAGTCTCCAATTTCTAGTTGAGGCTAAGAAGGGGTGGATGGTTATGATATCCATCGGATATGAAAGAGTTCACAAAATGTGTAGGCGGTGTGGAGCATTGGAGCACACCTACCCATAGTGTCACTGGCAGGATGAAGGGCACTTGAGAAGTACATCGACACCAGATTCACAGCTCTGGGGGATGAACTGTAGCTTGACATTTATAGAGACCTTTCGGAGGAAGTGTATCCTCCAAAAGTTTTTGTATATAGGAATATGCCGGTCAGAAGGTTCAAAAGGTTTACCCCACAATATTTCCATACAAATGCACACATGTTTCTACACTTGCCAAATGATCTTTTTCCAGATGGTTTCAAATATACAGAAGAGATTTACCCAACCCTTGAGGAACTAAGGGAGGCAAAGCTAGGTTATGATCTGGAAAGCGCGCAGGCTCTAAACCTAGCTGAAGAAGAACCTGAGTCAGAGCCAGAGGGTGAACCAGAGGAGGAGCCAGCTAGCCAAACCCAGGGGAGGTAGCCCGTCAAAATGACATCCGTCAAAATGAGATCAACGAAATTTACCTTCAAGGTATAACAGAAGCTAGAGAGAGGCTGCTGAATCTCCTGGTTGTTTCAGATTCTTGGCAGGATTATGAACAGGGTAACTCACCAAAAATGTTTTCAGATGTAGAAATGCAAGACATCAACCATCGCCCTTCCCCAAAACAAAATCTCCAGAAGGAACAATGGGACGTTAGTGCAATAAGAACTAGACACGTGGAAGGGAAAGAAGGCAAGATCATGACGGAGAAGTACACAATCACAGGAGGTGGTAAGTGGCGGAATGTTTTCCCTCTAATAAGGTAGAGCTCAAACAATTTACCCTAGTAGAGGAACCGGTAACAAAGCCGTTTCTCACCAACGGGGCATTTTTGAAAGATCCAATGTTTGGTGTTGACTTTGACCAGCAGAGGGATGAGCTCAACTTTGATATGGATCTCGCCATTAAGTTATAAGATCTAGGTGATGAGACTGATGTCATTATGAGTATACAAAGTGCTATCAAGCCTACTCCAGCTAACAACTCCCCTGTGAAAGAAAAGGAGAAAATTAATGATGTGGGAAAAAGAAAATCTAAGTTACATAAATTCTACAGTGGACAAAGAAGAGTAGAAAGGGGTAGAGTGTGCTTTCGGTGACATCAAAATGGGATTCTCATTAATGAGCCTAGTGACTCATCAACCATGTATTTTCCAAGCTTGAATTCTCAGCCGTATGAGTTTGATAAATTTTTAAGTCCATCACCATATGAGAATTGAATCAGGTAGCTAAGAGGATGTGTTTCGATGTAATAATACAAATTGGTGAAACCGGAGGAGACTATCAGCCACTCTTATCAGAGAATAATCATTAAAGCCAGCATCTAGCTGGGAACAAAAAACTAGTGGATGAGAGAAGAAATGATGGTAACAAAAAGAAGGAAAATAATGAATATGGGACTGAGAGGGATAACATGTTGGAACTAAATGAGGAGAGCAGCAGAAATTCAATGCGGATAAGTGCCACTTTTAATGAAGAAGTTAGCAGGAATTCAATGCGGGCAGGTGCCAAATTTATTGAAGAAGTTAGCAATGTTGTTGGGGGTCCACCGTATATTCTGAAAAAAAGTAACCCCCTTATACCTTACTCTTCCTTATTTATAAGGCCAGATCAAACTTCAGTCTTATCTACCAATCCAAACAAAGAAAGCCCAACCCAAACTTTAGCTCAAATACAAATCAATCCCACCCTAAATAAAATTAACTCCTTTCACCAGAAATTTTATAGTGGCCCAAATCAAATAAGTTCAACCCAATACATGACACTAAACAAGTCCAAATTACCCCCACCTCTGCCCATAACCAAAATAAATTACAAGACCAAAACACAAAACACATCAGTTCATAGCCACATAACCCAGCCCAATCAGCCAAAAAATAACAAAAATTACTTTACCTGAAACTCATTTTCCAAACTCGATCATGATGACAATAACGGTGGAAGAATTGGTCTCCTTCATTTCCAGAATTTTTAACGGGAGTCCAGAATCCAATCATGGAAGTAAAAAATCCCATTGTACGTGTTCCTAGTCACTGGAATCCAACGGCTTGTGCTCCCAGCCACTAAAATCCAATGGAACGTGCTCCCAGATAGTTTACCAGCCACAAGAAACTCTCGGCGCATGTTCTCATATGCTGTCGACACTGATGAATCAGGTTGCAATGGAATTACAGAATCATAGAAGAAACACCGGAGATCTACAAGGGAGTGACGACATCGACAGTGATTATGCAGGCACCGGATAAATTGAGAACATAGCCACCAATTTGAAGGTCTCTGCCTCCACCTCTTTCATTCTCCCGAAAAAGCAAAGTCTTGATGGAGAAATTGGGAAGATAGAGCAGGTACAGGAATTAGATGATGAGGGATGATGTGGAAGGGGCCATGTACAAGGGGACGATGTTTTGACAATGGAGAAGGAGGAAATCAAGTTGTCATCTAATAATGATGAGACAAACAAAGATAAATGTATAATGGTCCCTAAAGTTGTCAAAAATGGAGAACAAGACATGAGAATGAAGAAATTACTCCTATGGAAGTGGGCTAATCCTCCAATAATGAAGTGCTGACTTTCAATAACAGAATAATCCAGACTGACATTAAGTGGCAAGGTAATTTTCAATTTGTCACCCGCATCATCGGAAGAAGAAGAAATATCAAACTCTCCGCAAAAAAAAAACCCGATTACCACAAGAATTTTGAATGAAAAGAATATGGAAAGAGTCAAAATGTTAAGAATTGCGGAAGGGGGGAACCGAGAAATTGAGGAGTCTAGTAGGAGAGTACCAATTTGGCCAAAATCTTCGACAACAGGAAATATGGTGGTCTTCTATGATACATTTAACAATCAAAATAAGTTCATCCATTAGGCGGTAGTGGAATACCTGCAAGTGGAAGATGTGCTAGAGGTCAAAAAGAAGAGACAACTTCAAGAGGAAATTGGAGAAATTATTTTTAGCAAAAGAAGATGCACGAGATATCAGAAGGAAGATCAACAGTAACTGACGATGTCTATGTTCCCGGAGGTCGACCATAATACTGGAACAGTACAGGGTCAGTTGGTCATCGTCACTGCCTGAACTTTTAAATCGGTTTTGCGAACAGTGTTGCAAGGTGAAGAAGAAAGCTGCGGTATTTCGATAGTTGGGCCAGAACAACCACCCATAGGTACATGAATTTACTCAGTTGGAACTTTAGAGGACTGACGGACCTTCTGACAATAAAATTCTTAAACAATACAATTTCTCATTATTACCCTAATATTGTCTTTTTAATGGAAACTATGTGTAACTCTAGTTGAATTAGCAAGTGGCTAGGTAGAACTTTTTCACTATCTGGGAAGTAGTAGATTCAGTAGGTGCAAGTGGAGGACTATGTGTAGCATGGTCCATAGATATAACAATTTCGGTAGTTAAAAGCTGCCAAAATTTTGTATGTTGCAAAGTCACGACCGCTCAAGGCGATGAATGAATGTTGGTCCTTGTGTATGGGCACCCTGATCGACCCTAACGGAAAACTTTGTGGGACCGCCTACATATGGTTTTACAAGGCACAAATCTACTGGTACTCATCACAGGGGATTTCAATCAGGTTCTAGATGTGAAAGACAAATCAAGAGGTAGGCCAGTTATATCGCAGGATACAAATAACTTCAATTGCTTTTTGAAGGAGGAAAATCTAAGCGAACTCAGAAACAACTACGAGTGGTTCACTTGGACCAATGGAAGAAGAGGGAATGACCTCTTACTAGAATGTCTTGATCATGAGTTTGCAAATGACAAGTTGATGTCGATGTTCCAGAAGTATTGCCTAACAAACCACACAATCATGAGATCTGATCATGGGGCCCTCACTATCAGCACACACCCCAGGAATAAAGCTCAGAACAACAATTCATCAAGAAAGTGCGAATCATTCTGGGTTAGATACAAGCACACCAAGGAGCAGGTAAAACGTGTCTAAAAACCAGTCTAGCACACGATGAACCAAAAAGTGGGCCAAATAGAAGTGTTAAACACCACAATGGTACAAAACAATGTGGCTTATTTTAACAGTAAAGTGTGTGACACCCTGACAAGATTGCACAACTGGGAAAATGTGGATATTGGAAAGCTAGAATACACTATAAGACGAGTGAAACAACAGTTAGGAGAAAAAAAAAGATAGAAGGACGGGGTCGGCATGCGTAATAAAACAAAGGAGCTGGAGGAATTACTCACCATGCAGACTATTACTGGAGACAAAGAGCTAAATCACTTTGGGTCAAAGAAGGCGATAGAAATATGAAAGTATTACACAAATGGGTATAGAAAAGAAAGGGGAGGAACTAAAAGATGAGGCAGGAGCATGGACATCAAAGCACGAAGAATTGCAACAACTAGTCTACAATCATGTAAGCTCTGTCTTTATTATAGAATCGGTGATGCAAACATATGCTTTTGGTCAGTCTGCCATGGACGATATCCTAAAACCTTATAACCAATTACAAAAGGCAGCGGATAGAATTGGAGGAACCAGTAATCCCCTAAGAAATAAAATTTGCCACTTTTCAGATGGGCGAATGGAAAGCTCTGGGGCCTGATGGTTTACCACATGGATTCTACCACCATTAATTGCCAGAAGTTTGAGAAGAAGTAACAAAGGCGGTACATAAGTTTTTTTCCACAACCACAATGTTAACGGACTGGAATCACACAAATCTGGTACTCATCCCAAAGAAGAGCAGTCCAAAGGAGCCGAGTGACCTTCTACCGTTAAGCTTATGCAATGTAACATACAAGATTTTCGCAAAGACTCTGGCCAACAGGATAAAGAAAGTCATGGGTTTATTGATCCCAGGAAATGAAGAGGTTTTTGTGCAAGGCAGATCAATTGTCAAAAACTCACGCATAGCCCATGAACTTATCGAATTCATTAGCAAGAAGAAAACATGGAATCAAGTGCTGGTAGCAATGAAGGTAGAAATGAGCAAAGCCTATGACCAGGTGTCATGGAAGTTTCTGCAAAGAATGATGAACACATGGGATTCCCGCAAAAATGGATAACTGGATCATGGAGTGTGTCACAACTATTTCATATTCCATAAAGCTCAATGGAATAACTTCAAGAACTTTTCTGCTTAAAAAATGACCCAGGCAGGGTTTCCCACTATCATCGTTCCTTTTCATCCTATGTCAGGAAGCATTCTCATCAATGTTAGCATCCGATTGGTTCCAAA
>JAULKJ010316608.1:0-10681 GCA_032355405.1 Rubia balearica | reverse complement strand
CTCTATGATGCGAGCTGCACTCGATCAAATTCTGAAGATGCATTCTCGGAAGACTTGAAGCAGCAGTCCCGCATTGTCGCACTGCTGCAGAAGATTAAAGTCAACTCGGTTGATCCTCAAGTTTTCCGAACGTTCAAAACATCCATGACTAACTTAAACTCACCAACAGAGTTTGAGACCCGGTTCTTGGATCATGATCCTTTGATAATAGTGAAGGATTCCATTGATTTCTTGTCATGGATTCTTTGGGAGACACAACAAATGGATCCTCAGGACACACAGAAGCAACCAAAGCTACTGCTACTGTGGGTAGGACTGAGATTCTTAAGAACTATTCTTGAAGAGCATCCACAAAAATTGGATGAGAAAATTGGAGGTCTTTCCGCACAAGCAGTGGTGTGTGATGCTGGAGCCATTATATTTTCACTACATCAGAGACATGTGGAGATAGATTCTCCGCTCGAAGATGTGTTGAATAAGTTGAGGTTGATTCGAGCAGATGTGGAAGAGCATGATTCTCTAACATCAATTTTCAACTTGCCTAAGATTAATGTGCTCGACTTCCTCAGATTTCTACTGGATAGCTTGATGGAGGTGAGAGCTGATTCCCTGAATTGCATCCAATCAGTTATAGGAAGCCTAAAATGAGTTGTGGAGAAATTGCAGAATCTACCAGGCGAGCTCCAAGCTCTTTGGAATCGAGCAGTGCAAGTTGCATCCAGGATAGAGTTTATGATCGACCAAATGGTTCCTGGAGGCATTCCAACATCACTTGATTCCATCAGCGAGCAAATCAGGATCTTGGATAGGGAGGCTTCGAATATTTTGCCTGGAGATGGAAGATGAGATTGAGGCTTGGGCTCCTATAACTTTGCCTCCTCAAAATAGTTACCCGGTCACGGACGAAGTTGTAGGACTGGAGGAAGAGACAACGTTAATCAGCGACCTTCTTACAAGAGGCTTTAGTAAAAGGAACACTGTTGGCATTGTGGGTATGCCAGGATTGTGGAAAACAACCATAGCCACAAGGGTTTACAGCGATCCTAGAGTGAGGTATCTTTTCCAGGAACGTGTATGGTGCTCCGTGTCTCAAGAATACAGCCGCAAGAAGCTATTGCTGGTGCTTCTAAGCTAACTTCTCAGGAAGCAGCTGCCTGATGTGTATCGGGAGAAGCCTGAATATGATTTGGCTCAGGAAGTTTGGAGGTGCTTGAAAAGGCGCAGATATCTAGTATTCTTGGACGATGTATGGGAAGCTGAGGTGCTGAATAGCTTGAGAGACTGTTTGCCTGATGACTCTATTGTAAGCAGAATTCTCCTGACAAGTCGAAATCATAATGTTATTCCTAAGGATATACTGAATGGAGAAATTTTTGCTCTACGCCCCCTCAATAAAGATGAGAGCTGGGAGCTACTGAAGAAGGTATTCCTTGACAGGGAGGATTACCCTGCTAAATTATATCAACTTGGAAGAGAAATTTTAGATGATTGTAATGGATTGCCTCTCATAACTGTCATTGTTTCTGGGCTACTTAATGTCTCCTGAGAGCCTGAGCGTTGGGAGGAACTACTGGAAAAGTTACGTTCGAATCTCATTTCTAGTACGAAGCAATGCCTGGATATATTGGAGTTGAGTTACAAGCATTTACCAGATAATCTTTGGGTTATTTCCCGAAGATGAAGAGATTTCTGTGAAGCAGTTGATTTGGTTGTGGATATCTGAAGGGCTGGTTCCAGAAACTGATGTCAAACGCTTTGAAGATATAGGTGCAGACTACATGATGGATTTATACCACAGAAGCTTAGTTATGGTGTCTAAAAAAGGATCCACAGGTGGAATCAAAGCTTGTCGTATTCATGATCTGCTTCATGATTTTTGCATCAGTAAGGCGGAGAAGGATGGCTTTTTCCAGCTCTTAAAAGGGAATGAAAAAATCGTGGCTTTTAATGAGCCATGCTACCTGCCAAGGCTGTGCATTCATTCTAGGTGCTGGGAATTCAAGAATCTGAAGCTATTTCGCCCCAAGATATGCTCCCTACACTTCTTCACTCACACTAGGCCATCTCCCACGTCTTTCTTGCCTTCAAACATCTTCAGATACTGAATATAAGGCCGATCTATTTGGGTAGTGTTTTTCCCAGCAAAATGGAGCTTCTTTATCAACTGAGGTACTTGGCAGTAAGAGGTTACTTTGACAGCATCCCATCATCAGTAGGTAATCTCTCAAGCTTGGAAACTTTCATCCTGCATTCACAGTATGTGGTTGCATTGCCTGATACTATCTGGAATCTGGACAAATTGAGACGTATTTTCGTACCTAACTGTTTTCGGGTTTCCATGAAAAATCTTGAAACCTCCACTGGTTTATATGCGTTAGAGAGCTGTTCTACAGTGCTTATTTCTTCAAGGGCCTGTTGTGAGAAGTTTCTCAGCAGGTTTTCGAACATTTGCAAACTGAAATGCAGAGTGTCCAAGGAGTGGGGTATGAAGAGCTGTAACGAGATTCTAATTCCTGATCTTTGGACCTACTGGAATCACTTCATTTGGAACAGGAAAGGCGATCTATTCGAGGACACTGTCAGTTTGAGTTTCATTTCCCTCCATCTCTGATTAGGCTTACCCTAGATCAGTTTGAGTTGCTTGAGAGTGAAATATCTGTGATCGGGGGCCTGCAAAATCTTAAGGTCCTCAAACTGCTCGGAGTCGAATTCTGTGGAAAGATATTTAATATAGTGAAACGAGAGTTTGCAAACCTTGAATTCTTGAAATTAACTCACTCCAACATTGTGAAGTGGAGTTGCGATGATGATGATCAGCTTCAAAATCTTCGTACTCTAGTGTTGGAAGGTTGCCCCAACTTGGAAGAGATCCCTTGGTGCTTGGAAATCTGTCAATCACTTCAAATGATCCAAGTCCTGTCGTGCTCTCAATGCATTGAAAATCGAGTGGAGGAAATAAATGAAATGTAGCAGGACTTGGGAAATTCAGATTTTAGGGTCTTGATTAGGAGCAGAGGATCTGCAAAGATGATTCAACTTTAAAGGATCTGCATTGTTTTGATCGACTTCACGTAATTCAGATTAGTCCGGAACTTGCTCTGTTCCATGTTTTCCCCCGGATTGTTTTCTTCATTGTGGTGTGTTACATTCATTACATTTTATATGTAAAAAACATGTTTGGTAAAGGTACTCCAGTACAATTCTGGTTGATGTTCATACTAGTAGCCATTTTTCCCCCAACTGTTCCGATAAATATGCAATGCGCTAATACAGTTTGCTGTGTGTTTGGTTGGAGTCTCGGTTGATTAGTTGCTGGGAATGAGTTGGAGTTGCTTATTACACTGTTCGGACACATCTTTGCCATTTAGCCGCTGTTCATGAAAAAGTTTGGTATCCGTCAATGCTTCATTGTCTTGTGAGTTGTGATTGTATTTTTGCCTTACAAGACGTTTCTAGTTTCCAATGTATTTTCTGAATAAACCTTTTGTGTGTTTGTAAAAGCAAACCATACCACTTGTGGGTGTAAATAAAGTTCAGGCCTATTAAAGTTTATACTGGGATTTATCCTTGCACATTGTATTTACTAGGTTTATGTGGTTGCACTTTGTGCAACTTGAACCCGGACTTTAATCCATCCTAATGCTTCAATATTTCGGTTCTTCTATTTCTAAGGATGTCTTAGTGCATCACAAAATTCAGTATAGCTGAAACATTGTAGGAGATACAATATGCTTGAACGTCAGCAAATTCTCTTTTCTTAAATTTTTCTTTGGGTAACTCCCTTTCTGCCTCCTTGGATGCCTGAACTTCAGCAGACTTTTTCTTTGGCAAGCTCGAGGGAAATTTGACTGCTATCAACAACCTTCTAAAATCCAATAACATAATAACATGCAACAATTTCGTACATCAAGCTACTTTGAGTCAAATCATGCAACAGTGGACACATTTTCAAGGGTGTACAAATTCTAATCAGCAAGAATTTCAAAGTTGATAAGAGTGCAAAAACGTAGCATGCCATGCATCTTTATGTAAAACGGATAAAGAAACCAGAGAAACTAAGCAAATTAAAGCAACTCACCTATAGAGACCTAACTTAACGGTTGTTGTTTCTACTGCACCGCTCTCTACCACCTCTTCTTGTAACTCCTTAACTGCCGTAATCAAACTCATTGTACTCTCATTTAGATGCAGTCCTTTGTCCTACATTTCTTTCAGTCGCTTTATTAATGTTTTCCAATCTAATGCCCTTGTACAAAGAGATTTTATCAGGTTATCATTAACGTGGGCATTCCACTTAACACCAGAGCTCTTCATCTCCTCCAACTTCAAAGCCTTGTCAAATTTCTCAAGTCTACAATATCCAAGAATCATAAAATGATAAGTAATAGGACTTACAACACCACGGCTTTCTGAAAACCAGGGAAGATGCATGAATGGGCAAGGAATGGAAATGTATACTGAGCTAGTGGGCTAAAATGTAGACTAAATTTTGTCAGCTGAAGTCTGCAAACTCATGAGTACTTCATATATTGTTCTCATAAGAATCTTATTGCTCCATTTTGATGAGAAAGCAAAATGCAGAAATTTACTTACAATTGAAGCAAACATAATTATGTACTTACCTTTGCCAAAAAGCTTATGAGCAGAAGACTTTTCCTTCCTTGTTTATCCATTAAGGAGGATGCAATAGTGGTTCCTATAAACAATTGTTCATCCAGCCAGATGAGACAAATCGTGATCAACACCAGAAACTTGCAATCATAAAACTCACTGAAAACATTAGTAGCCCTAACATCAAATTTAATCCCAGCACTGCGAAAAACCGCAGTTGAATAGTACACAACGGCTTTTATCCCATCAAACTGCTGGAGTAAGAACAGACCAGCCCCAACACCGAGAACTGCAAGAGGAGAGAAGTTTTTGTTTTATCAAGCAGCCAGGTAAGCAAGGTCAGATTTTTCTTGCTTCAGGGATAACTTCAAAAGGAGGAAAATGGGCTAGCCATAAAGATTACGAGTATAAAATCTCACTTAAACACAAATTTCCTTTGATCATATGAGTAACATGCATTAGAATTACCAAAAATAATCCAGATAGTTCAATGACAAAGTGTACAATCATGTCCTAAAGTACTTTCCACAAAAAAGTAGTGAAGAAATTGTTCAGTATATCAGCAGAGTTCAAGGTACATCCTACAAACGCAACCTCAATGAAAGATTATTTTTTATATCCAACAATTATCTTTAACATATAAATATAAATATATATATATACACCTTTTCAATATCGACTACCTTTTCCAATTTCAGGAGTTTTTTTCGGAAACAAATACTTTCACAAACCAGTCAACAACATTTGGTTGTAAACTCTCCAATGGCGTGCATTGGTCTTCTATGTTTCTCAGACAAAAAATAGCAAGGATAAGTAATCCTGGAGGTCAACATGTGCATTAGGAAGAGTGTTTATAATTATGAAGTCTTGTTTGTGAGAATAATGTGAGCACTGCAACGAAGGTGTAAAGTAGAGATTGATGCAGTATGGAGAGAAGGAAATTAGAGCAACCTGAATAGAACATCAGGGATTATGCACATCTATTGGAAATTGTAAAGAATAAAAAATTCATGTTGGGGAATATAGCAGGGCGATGCATAACAGCTGTTGAAATCATTCGAGAGTAAGAAAGCGATAAAATAAGGGCAAGAATGAGCAGGTATTAAAAGCATCCAAATAATGGTTGCTCATCCGGATAAGCATCCAACAATGAGCAGGATAAGTGAGAACAAGGATCCTTGATTTCAGTTGAATAACACACAAATAATGGTCACCAAAAAACGCATGCAAAACTGCAAGTGGTGGGTCAATTATACAAATGGACAACAACGAACAACAATTAATCATCTAGAAACCTTGATCAGATCAAAGAAAAAAATATGTGCATATCTTTAAAAACATAAGTATATGGAATGCAAAAAGGCCAACCTCGAACACCAGATTACAGAAGAAAGGAAGGATTGTCCTAATATTATGCTCAGCAGGCACTGAAGCTGGAAAATACACACATAAAAAAATGCACAATGGACACGAATGCGCAAAAATACACAGCAAACACACAGCAGTACAGAGAACAGAGCCCCCTACTTCTGGTCAAGAAACCAATCAGAACCCTTCACTTCACTCATACATAATTCGAAAAGGGATAAATGGAAAAGTGGAACGGTAGAATGTAAAGATAAAGATGAAGTTACCCTAAATTAAGAGGCGTGAAGGAAGAGTATGGGCGGGGAGGCAACACGTAAGGAAGGGGAGAGGCGAGAAGGCGACACGTAGCAGTAAGAGAACATAGCGGCGTCTGAAGATGGCAAGTGAGGAAGTGCAGATCGTTAAAGCATAGTTATGCCGCTCGTATTATATAGTTTGAAAAATATAGACCGATTACCATGCTCTAGCAGCACCAAGGTATCAAAAAATTCCACACATACGAGATCTTTGATCAATGGCAAAAAAATGATGTCGAGCAATTCGTAGCAGAACTTGATAGTAGTTCACAATACCTTAAACAACCTTCGAAAAACCAACAAACTTGTAAATGAATCTCCTTGCATTGATGCAACTGTAAACATATTCATCAAACTTGTAAATGGACCTATTGAAGCCAAGACATGCCCATCTTGCCTCCTGTGGCAAACTTTGCAGAGTTTCAGGAGCTCATTGCATTGATGCAGCTGTAAACATATTTAAGTGGGAAAAAATTAGATCATAATTCATTACAAAAACAATGTGAAAGTTACTTAGGCACACATATGAGATTATCAAGCTTAAAAATAAAAAGACCATCAGCGTGACCTCATAACTAAATCAACACAATATTCTACCTTCACAAAAGAGGTTGAAGGAATTCTTCTTATACCTATGGCAGGTTCCATCTTCTAAGTATATTTTCGTAAACAAACTGAAACTATTGACATTAGGTCTACAAAATAATAGAGAAGGTAAAACCACATCATCACGTGACTTAGAACAGATACCAAACACGTAACGTGCAAGCAAAAGATAATAATAAACTAAACAGGAGGAGGCGGAAAACATCAGAACAGGGTAAGAACAAAAAAAGTAAAAGAACCCTATAAATTAACAAACCCTGTGTCAAGCAGCAGAAATCGAAGGCTTGTCAATGGCTTAGGGAGAGAATTAACAAAAAAAGAGTAAAAACACTAATTAAATTAAATGATGGTGCAGAGACGTAGGAAACAAGAGAAGTGGGAAGAAGACACATATTAATGGCTTATTCAGAAGTCGCAGGTTACCCCTTGACTAAGAAAATAAAGAAAATATCGGACGAAGGGCGACCTGTGCAGGCGGTGGGCGTACAGGAAGAGCCAGACTCTGGAAGCAAGCATGTGACCGGGTGAGATATAGGAAAAGTGACCAGCTACCGTCGACCGTCTGTATACCTGGACTAAACGGCGGAAGCCTCTGTGCTAGTAGTGTGCAAGCTGGAAAATGTCAACTACTATGTGTACCTTACAATCAACGAATACAATTTCGAACACACATTCATTTTCGTCAAGGTTTTCCATAGTACTGAATCTACTGATACATAAAAAAAAAGTGCAACAAGGTGATAAACCCTTAAACACAATTTCTCCTCTACAATTTCTTCTTCTCCGCTTCCTTCAGCAAATAGATAACATCCAAAATCCTACTAAATTTTCACATATGTGACATTCAGAACAACTACTATACACACACATACACACTAACTTTTCATATATTTAGGAACTTGGCGTACGGACCAATTTTTCTAACGGTTAAAGTGCCCCAGTAATTTCTTAAAGTGGGAAAAAAACTCTAGGGTAACCTTATAAATAAAGTATTCAAAGTATTTAAAGTGGGAACAGTAAGTATTTTTTAAAGTGGAAAAAACTCTAGGGCAGCCTTATAAATGAAGTGTGTAGTAAACTTTAGGACCAGGGAGTAGCATCTAGCGATGTCTTCGCCAAAGGAAAGTCATATCAATTTTACAACCAAAACAATACTTCATATGCTCCCCTAAATAGGTAACTTTACAATGTTATCTAATTTTTGGCTCTAGGTTATACTTCCAAATTGGGTACCATGCAATTTGCTAGAAGAGGTTGTCATTTGTCTGATGAGAAAAAAATGATCAAAAGATTAAAAAAAATAAAAAGAAAAGAGACAACTGGAGTAGGAGACTCAAGAGTTGAAAAGAAGATTGCGCTTTTTTTTCTCGTTCAAAAGAATCATAATCATGCATGAGACTTTGAATCTCGTGTGGCACGTAAGTGATAAAAGAAAGAACTCATCTTCCTTCTTCTTTGATACTATAGATCATGCATCTTGAATAACAAAAAAAACTGAAGTACAAGACCAAAACGTGTGTTATGTCCCTATTTATAATCATCGGAGCAAAAAGAGGGGAGGAAAAACACTTTCAACAATTCACCTGGTAGTATTCCCAAGCTCAGTTAGAAGATTCGTCAGCTTCACCTCGGCATCAGAGTGGACAGGACTATTGAAGATCCACCGAAGTGTTCAATGACGGGCTTCTGCTTAGTTTACTGTAAATAGATGATTAATAAACTACATGAGACCATAAATCTCCCTAATAAAACCAATGCACTAATTAATGACATACCCCCGCAGAGCATATTCAGCAAATGGTCTCATTATATCAACATAGACTATTCTAGCATTCATTGTTGATGAAAGCCCTGAAATATTTATCTAATAAGAAAAATGGGATACGGAGCTCTCAGCAACAAGAAAAACAATAAGATGCATTTAATACCTCTAAGTAGATTGATGACCCTTGTAAATATCACAATATCACCTGGGAAAGCATCAACCTGGAAATTATAGCAAAAAATTCTTAAGGTTGGGAACCTGATGAATTTTTAAAATGTTAAAAGCACAAAAGATTAAATATAGAAAATGAACTTACTGGATTAAAATTTTTTACTTCCTTTTCATTGAGCTTCATCTTTTCTTGTAAGACTTTCATGTTTTTATCTCTTTGCTCAGAAAGAGATTTAAAAGTATCCTGATCCAAGGAAGCGGATTAGTCCAATGTAAAATAGAGGGAAGAAAAAATTCAACAGAAACAGATGTGCTAACAAGAGCTTCATTTGCAGGTCTGGATGAACGGAAAAAGACATTTGTAAGCTCCATTGCTTGCTCTGGCATGTCCAAACGCAATTTGAGCCCCATTTCCGCAAAAGCAGAAAGAAGTGCCACTTGGTCACCCTACAAGCACGAATATAAGTTGATTGAATTGAGACGTGCATGGAATTAAACTCTGCCTAAATCAGCTAAGGGATTTGATAGTGTTGGAGGTAGGAGGAAAAGGTGGTAGTTACCTACAGGGCCTAGTAACTAGTAACAAAGTAGCAGCAGAAGATGTGATTATGAAATGATAGATGTACCAAAGACATGAAATATTGCAGCACAAAAACACTCAAGATTGGTTATAGGCTCTACATCGACAAAAACCTATTGGTATAGCAGAAATCTAACCTCAACAGAAGCCAAAAACATTTTAGCCAGAGCGTGTTTTACAGAGTTTGACAATGATTTCGTCAGCCCAAAGTCAAGAAGGATTGGACGATGAGGAATTCCCTTGCTCACTAGAAAGTTCCCTATAATATGCAGCAAAGCCAGTGTCAACATCAGGAGTACTGATGCCATGTAAGGAAAATGAGAATTATAAAGATATGTGAGGTAGTGCTAATATTGTACCAGGATGAGGATCGCCATTGAAAAATCCATCAACATAAATCTGGTGAGCATATGCCCGTGTTATTTCCTCAAGAAGCTTCTGTTTGTCAACACCAAAAGACTGTAGTGACTCAAGGTCATTTAACCGAATTCCATCCATATATTCGAGAATGAGAACCTTTTCTGTAGACTGAAGACACAAACAAAGATATTATAAAACATGGTGATTACTAGCTTAAAAATGTTCCAGAGAACAAAATAGTACTCGTGACTACAGTCAAAATTTTATTCGCCATTCAAGAGAGGTGCACAGTCAACAAGATTGATATCAAGCACGTGAGTCTTGGTTTTAAAATGCGGGATGCGCTAAAATGAACTAAGGCCCAAAATTAGAATAATGCGTGATGCGCCATGCAATGCGAGTACATCACGGTTCTGATGCGCTACCTATTTTATATTCAATATATATGTATATATGCATATGCAAGGCAAGTTAATATAATCAAATGTAAAGTTAGATTCATAATAACTTCAACCAAATAGCGAATTAACTACCAAGTACCAACATCAATACAAGAATAATATCAAGTTTCAAAACTCCCAAGTCACGACAAAAAACACATTAAAAAACCAAAACGACACAAAGAAAGTCTTATACGGCCGACCGGAAAGAGCCGTTGACAAGGATGAGTGGAGAGAGTCTTAGACGGCCAACCAAAGGGTAGAGAAGCAGCGGACGAGGAGAAAATAAGAAGGATAGGGTTTCCTTTTCTATATTTTTGGGCTTTTAACTTGAATGGAATTTTTATTTAAATGGGGTTTTTTTAGAAGCCCAGCGCATCAAAGCCATGATGCGGCCGCATCGGATGTGAAGCGCATCTAGGGGTGCTTATTGAGTCGAGCATCTCGTGAGCAACTCGCACTCGACTCGGTCAAAACTCGGTCA
>JAULKJ010316598.1:0-10682 GCA_032355405.1 Rubia balearica | reverse complement strand
GTTGGAGTAACGCCATATTGTGAGTTGTGTAGAGTTAACTCTCAAATTCTAGCATTTTTGTGGACGACCCTGGACTTACCACTAGCTACTTTCTAATAGTTGGTAGTGAGCATATGGGAGCAACATATAAATTCTATTTTTGATCTCCCAGCGCTCCACGGGTTAATATTGCTATCTCATAAAAAAGGTGGAGTTATTAACAACCCCGTGGAGTGTGGATCAAATTTTTTACGCTACTTTCGGGGATGCTAGTTTAAATTTGATTGTTAACTTGCCTGAATAATTGGAAGTAGTAGTTTGTGTTTTTCTTTTTGTTGATTTAGTTGGTTATTGTGTTGAGCTTTTCAATAGTTATTCTTGTTACTCCTAATTTGTTTTTCTAGTGGTATCTATTAGACTAGTAGTGTCTTGATTCTTGTTTATGGTACACACCCAGACCACAAACTTACAAGCTCTATACTATCTATAAAAAAGGTAGGTGGTTGAAGATGGAGGAGAACGAGAACTAGATGAGAGGTTACGTAGGGACCAACTATTATTTGTAGAAGTGGAGAGAGGAGCTATGATGGAAGACAACAGAATGTTTAGGTAGTTGATAGCTCCAAATTGGGAAAATCAATCCCTTTGAATTGTCTTCCTACCCTTATCGCCGAATGTCACTTGTGAGCTCAAGAATTGCATATATTACATTATTTGGTTACATTCAATGGGATGGCTAGATAGGATCCCAAAAAAACCCTCTGGAGTTTAATTTGGTTTGCACCAACATTAAACCACCGAGGGGGTGTTGGAAGAGGACTACAATTTGAGGTTTTTTCCCTTCTCACTGAGAAATGCTGCTAAGGATTGGCTTTACTACCTCCCGCCGAGCTGTATCACCTCATGGATGGATATGAAGCGTAGGTTTCTCGAGAATTATTTCCCAGCTTCAAAGTCTGCTAGATTGAAGAAATAGTTGTCCAATATCTCACAGTTCCTAAACAAGCCTCTATTCCTCATGGGAAACTGTCCTTATTATCCATTTAAGGAGGGACATCTCATGTACTATTTATTTAAGGGATTATACGATGTGGCATGCGAATGGTGAATAGTAAATGCAATGGTTCGATAGAAAACAAGAGTCCCGAGGATGACCTTATTTGAGGAAATGGAAAATGGTACATAACATTTTAGAAGCTGATCACGGGTAAAGACACTGGAAGAATCCAATCACTCCCCTAAGCTTAAAGAGCAAGTCCAAGTTATTTTTTCAAAGATGAAGGAATTTATTAAAGGGAGGACTCAACAAGTAAAAGCGTGCGGGATTTACAAATTGGATCATCTAAGCGGCATGTGCCCACAATTTGTGGAGGAATTTGAGGAGGTACCGAATTTGGACTTCAACAAAAAAAAAGGGAAGTAAGGTAGGAGAAACAAAGGGTTCAGAGGGAACCAAGAAGGAGTCCATCAAGATCCCTACGCCCAATCCTTTAACCCCCCGGTATAGAGACCACCCATATTTCCGTTGGAGAGATAACAATAAAGGGTACGACGAGGGGGGGGGAAGAGCTCCAAGGGCTTTCCAACAAAAATTCTCCAATTTATAAGTCGGATTGGGAGCAGACCTTGGAGGAAATTTCCTAAATAACAAAGAAAAATAACTTGTTTGCGGAGCTCACTGGAAGATAAATCGAAGAGTTAGGCACAAGAGCTTTCTCAAGCATAAAAAATATTGAGATACAAATTAGCCAATTCTTCACCTCAGTGAGCCGGCTTGAGGCAAGAAATTCTTGAAAACTACCATCCCAACCAAAACTGAATCAATGAAATGTGATTTCACTTAAATTGAGAAGTGAGAAGGAGGTGCGAGAAGGAGGTTGTACAAGAAGATGACGATTTTGTAGAAAACAACAAGGCTGCCTTTACGAGGAAGAAGTAACCATTGAGGAAGAGTTCAAACAAGATCTCCCTACCACCAAGCCAAAGGTTAACCCTCTGCCGCCGTTCCCGAGTACTCTAAAGGAAAGGCCAAACGTGGCATCCAACGAAGATGAAATCCACCAAATCTTCAATAATGTAGAGGTATGTATTTCAGTCATAGCCGTAATTGAGAAAATTCCATCACATGCTAATTTTTTAAGGAATGCTTACACTAAGAGAAGGGCTAAACCTATAAGAAAAATAGGAAAATTCAAAATAGGAGGAATCGCCACTTTAGCCCACAGAAATATTCCCAAAAAGTGTGATGACCCCACCCATGCATGTTTTTAATTCCTATTTCTCTAGGTGTTAGGTTAATTAAAGATGCTATGATTGACCTAGGAGGTTTCATTAATGTTATCCCCTATAGCCTATTTGAGACTCTTGACTAAGGTGAACTTACGGGCACTAGGTTGATATTCCGACTAACAGATCATTCCCAAGAATTCCCCAGAGGGATAGTTGGGGATGTTATGATTGGTGTGGGTAATCTTGTATTTCCGGTGAATTTTTATATTCTTGATGTGATGCACGATGAAGGTGCACCCCAAAAATGTTGATGATACTTACACCTTCTGTGATTTTAGTGATAATCTTTGTACTGTTGATTGTTTTTCTATAGACACTAACATGCAAAGGTTGGTGGAGAGTGGAAAGGAATTAACAATTCCTAGACCACCTCCTAAATCCAAGGAAAAGACTAAAGAGTCAGTATTAGCTAAGGATAAACATGAACTCCTGGTTGTTGACAAGGAGCGTAAAGGTAGGGATGACACTTTGTGGAAACCTCTCCACAAAGACATTATTGTGGGTGGAGTCGCTGATAGCGACTCCGGATAACCAATGGTAGGAATTTTCTAGTTTGAATGCATGAAGAAAATAAGTCATGAGGAGGACAATAAATAAATGGTGCCTTTCTTTGTTTTTGTGTTTTTAGTGGCTAATAGTTTGCATGTTTTTTTGTGTTAAGAATTTTGGTTGTTGCTGAGTCTAAGTATCGAGTCTTGTATTTTTGGTGAGGGAAAATTGGATATGGTGTAAAGTGTTAGAAAAATGATTGTGCAGGGGAGCACAGGCCATGTAAGGCTCTTGTAAGAAGAATTGGCACGAGACCTTCACATGGAATGGTAGTGCTAGCCAGAAAGTGCAGCAGTCGAGAAAAAATGCATAATTTATTGCAAAAATGAATCTTTACCAAAACAAACATTTTGGCCCCATTAATTCTAATAATTTCTTCCCTAAATTGGTTATTTACAGTGTTACTACACCAATTAAGCATTAATACCTTCCCTAAACAGGAATTCATTAAGCTTTTGCTCCAAAAATGTTCATTTTCCTCCAGACCAATACTACCTTCTTTTTATCTCACTCCTAAAAAACCCACTTGTGGAGCATCATTCAGTCTATGAATTCAAATTTAGAGTACTTTTTCCCATCAATATATATCACTTAAATCACTCCAATTACTTCAAAAACATCCACCCTCATTTCAAAATAGGAGAAACTCAAATTTGAGCATTTTCTCTCAAGAGAGAGCACTCTTTGCTTTTTCCTATTGTGATATTCATCTCCTTGCCTCCAAGTTCAGGTAACTCTTTGAACTTTCTATGTACTTGCGTTAATTGGCATAATTGTGTTTTATGAAGGGGGGATCTTAAAATTTCAAAAATTGTTGATGTTTTATGGGAGCATGTGGGCTATATGCTCGATGTTTAGGAAGAAATTTTCTTGCTAAGTGATCTTAATTCATGTGCCTTGTGTATAGAATAGATCCTAAAAGGAGTATACCGGAGAAAGAGCATATTCTCGAGGTGATAAAGGGAAGGGTTCGGTCCAAGTTAGGAGACAAGATACAAAAAATCCCATACCTCCCACTCTCACCATTTTTTATGAGTTCAAGGGATTGACTAATATCATCGAGGAGTGCGGCCAAGAAATGGAAGTATATCAATAGGCCAAGGAGGACAATGTTAGAGACCAATTTCTCATGCAAAGACAGTTTGGTAGCACTAGGCCTACTCGAACCCATCACCTACCTGCTAGGTCGTATAGGCTTAGAAGACTTCCTCGAGATGTACTCCAAGAAGCACATTTGATTGACTTTGGAGTTTTTTCCCACCATAGAGAAAACATCTGATAGTGACTGAAGGAGAGCCATTACATTTCGCTTGGATGACATTGAGTACTCAATGACCCATATTGAAGTTTCTCGAGCGTTTGGGTGGAAGTTCTAAAGGAAGTTCTAAATAGGCACAGACTAGGACTCCCGTTCTTGTTGACTAGTTTTTGTAGGAACTTATCAGGAATGGACAGGAACCACTGGGAAAGAGTGCCATAATAGACCCCCCATCTTTGCGGTACGTACACTGAATGCTATCCATTGGAGTTCTTTGCCACGGTGCCATAGCCAAAATGTTAAAATCCATTGGGCTATGACTACAGAAGGAAAATTATATCCCAACTTGGTGGACACATTTGAGGAGGAGTGCACATTCATAGGGAAGAAGAAGGTTGGAATGATACTAATGGGAGGAATGGTTGGGCTTCTTGCAGAATACTTATGACACGAGGTGCCTCCCCATTTAGCTTTGGTGAATTTGGATCTTTCGGGGATGAAGTATACTATGAACAATTTGGCAACAACTTCTATGGTCACCACCTAATCTTCAACTGGAAGTATGTGCTAACCAATGCATTTAGCACACTTACTAGTAACTTTTATATGGCTGATTGCTAAGTTTAGTAAGGTTTACATCATAAGGGTTTTAAATATTCTTTGTTGGTTTTCTTGCTTAAATCCCTCTTTTTTGTAGATTTATTTCGACCTAATGGATGTTATGTCCTTACAAGCATATAGATCCTATTTTGTGAGTTTCATTGCTGATCGCTCGTAAGCAGTTTGGAGTAGAAGGCCATCCGCAAGAATGGTGGTAGATATTTGAAGGACATATGCAAGGATGGTAGTAGACTGAAGGCCACACACTTAATCGTGGTAGTAAATGAAATGCGTCAAACGAAAATGAGTTGAAGCCCGGACAAGTTTGAAGGCTGGTACAGTCGTGCCCTTCTGCATGGCCTATGCCAGCCAATATGGTGGTACGGCTAAGTAAGGGGCATAGGTCATGTGCATTTACACAACCCTTATCGTTCTGATGGCACAGGTCATGGCCTTTTGCATGGCCCGTGCACCTCAAAGATCAGGGATAAAAGACCTAGCTGGAACCCCACAGGGATTCGCACAACATCATCAAAATGAAGAAAGTTCAGCTTCATCCCGTGGCCCGTACACATCTGCATGGGCCACACTATTTAGAATGTCCGAAGACCCATCCAGTTGGTTTCACTTGTTTTTAGGCTTTTTTTTGGCCCAATTTCTACCTACTGTATAAAAAGCCTATGTCTACAAGGGTATTAAGAGGTTACAAAGAGAAACATTATTGTATTTTTATATTCTCCTCGTTTCTAATAGTAGGCAGAAAGAGAAAGGAAATAGCCCTTATCTTTTCTTTTAATCTTCCGAGTTTTACCCAAGAGCATCGAATCCAAAGGTAAACTTGGGTTCAATTCTTAGAGAATAGTTTATTTTTAGGGGGATCTAATTTATATTCTTGACTTGGTAAAGATTTTGTTTGATTTTATATTACCCTCTGTTTGATTCGTTCTTTATAATCTTGATATGGTTCCTGTTAATTTTACTCTTTTATACACCATTTTTGTATGTAACATGAATTGCGCTAGTCTTGTTGCTCTTGAGAGTGTCGGATTAGGATATGGGGGATCGTGAGTCCCTTCTATGTAAGTGTAGGTACATATAGGCCATGAGCACCAAATCCACACATGTATGCCTAATTTCGACTAAGTCAGGAACCCAGATAAATATGCATAATAGTTGGTAGCGACTAGGGTTATAGTACAGCGACCTTTGTCTTTTCAACCCGAGAGTCATCATGAGATGTCGATCATTTTGCCTCTATAGTCCTGGGGAGAAGCACTCATAGTAGAGGCTGGATATAATTCTTTAGGAAAAAATGGAGCGTGTAACGATTGGATGGTTTGACATACTTTCCTAATTACAACGGTAACGTTGATAGAATAGACGTGCGAACATTTGTGTTACATACTTTAGTAAGTGTTGAATATCAACCACACTATTTGCCATACACACTGGGATAGGTTTATATGTCTTTCATTCGATAGAATCTAGCATTAAAATAATATACAGGTTATGTTACACAAACATCCCTCAGTGTTAGCTTAATATAGTTTAATATCTTTTTTTGCATGTTTAGTAGTTTTTAGATATAACCATCCAAATAATGTTTTTTGCACTAGATAATTCGATATGCAATCGGAGTGACGCCCTATTGCAAGTTTTTCTTAGTTAGCTTTTGAATTCTAGCATCTATATCTATGATCCTAAACTTGCCACTAGCTGCCCAAGTGTAGTTTGTAGTGAGTACGGGAGAAACATTATAAATTTCTATCTTTGGTCTCTTGCGCTCCATGGGTTAATCTATCTCCCATAAAAGGATGGTTTATGAGCGACCCCGTAGAGTGCAGATCAAATTTTGGTGGGGCTTTCGGGGTTACTAGTTTAAAGATTTAATTGTTAACTTGCTTTTTGTTTAAAGTTAACCACCTCAAGGAGATGCAGGGCTTATATTAAGCACCCCAAACCTAACAAAAATAATAATTACAAGAGTATAATTACAAGATAGATGTTTCTCAGTAGAGAAGTAGTACAAGGTTGCCTTTGAAGTGTTCCAATTCTTAACAACTCATACCCTGTGTCGAACATAGATTGGCCGAACATCAACTGCATGCTATTGTAACATATACATATGTACGTGGAAAAGTATTTCAAAAGACTAATGATTAAAGTAAGCACCTAGGAGAAGGTGTTATGATCCATGTGAAGTTTGAGTTGTTTAACTTCATATCTGTTGGCACTGGACATACTGGCTTTCACAGGAGTCAAAATTGAGTTTGTGAAGAAAAGTGTAGATTTTTTGTGTAGATTTTTTGTGAAGATCAGCTCCAAACATAATGTTGCATTCATCCTTCACCAAAAATTACTTGAAACCTAAGAGTGCTGCAGACAAGCTTCAAACCCAAAGGTTGAATGTGAGGGTCACCTGTAACAAAAAACAGCATATCATCAGCAGCATCCATTCATCTTTGTGCTGAGAACTGAACTCTTATATCAGGGACTTGCGGTTATCTAAACATACTAGTACCTTGATTTTAAATGCTAAATTTATCCAAACTATGGTGCAATCTGTTATGTCAAGTTTAGAAATAGCATCAGCTACTTGGTTTCCTTCTGTAAATGTATTAGTAATTTGATTATATCCAATAAGATAATGGGTATCATGTGCTAGATTGTAGCAGTTCCAATAGGCCAGATATGGATTTGCATCCATTCTTACTGCATTTACACAGTCAGATTCAATTACAAAGTTAGCAAAGAATGATTTTTGAATTAGAACTCCCCTATGGATAGCAATTATCTCATATAAAAGGGATAAAATTTCCTTCTTTTTTTCATATCTTAGCAGAGATAAAGTCACCCCTTTCATATTTAACAATTATACCCATGCCTGCAATTTCTGCTGAGAACCATGCGACATCAACATTTATTTTTAGAAACCCTTATGGTTGTTTTTGCCACACAACTCTCATTAGTTTTGGTTTAGCAGTAGGGGATCTAAAGTTAGGAACAATTTCAGTTAGTTCCAAGAATTGATCCCTTGCATTCCTTTTCTGAAAAGGCCTCACTGAGTAAGTTAGGAAAATATGTTCTTTAATTTCAGAAACTATATGTGTTGTCTTATAAGGATTTGAATCATAAATCTTTTTATTTCTTGCCTTCCACAAAAACCAGAAGATAATATTAGGCATAAAATGAACAAGATTTGTATGCAAGGGTTAGAGACCTTTGAAATTCCAATATGAAAAAAATCTATCCCATAAAGTATCAAATTTCAGTAGAGGTATATTAACCAGTTTATGAATCGGTTCCCATACACCTAAAGCAAGAGGACAAGAGTTAAAAGCATGGTTAATTGTATCTTCATGGATGCAATTTATGCACTTGGATGGTAGATTAAAATCCAAAAAATCCAGAACATCACCAAAAGGCAAAAAAGCATACACTGACTTCCACATGAAGATGGATTTTTTTTTCTGAATTCTCAAATTCCATATTTTTATCAATGTTTCACTATTACCTGAAGTATTATTAGCCACTTGATATGCTGAAGGGAAGCTAAAATTTTCTTTGTGATATTGTTTCCAGATGAGTCTATCCATCATCCTTTCATTAATCTGAGCCTCCTGCAGAAAAAAGATAATGTTAGGATTAATGCAGGAGGTATTAGAGATAAAAAAATCTATTTTTCCCCAATGAACTCTACCACTGTAGTGTTCAAGGGAATTACAGATATGCTAGGATCCTGTATATCAATCAATGGCCCATGATCTGTCCAATTTGAATACCAAAAAGGACATTTTCCTTGGCCATGAAGCACCATAGAATTTGATTCTACCAATTTATTGACCATACAAATTCTTTTATAATTTTGTGACTTCCTGTTTTTACGTGCCAAAGACCAAATAAACTGTGCAAATAAAGACTTATCACTCTAGAACTTCCACCATAGTTCAATGCACGAGCGTGGATAATGCTCCTAATTTGTCTCAGTCCTAATGAATTATTATTGACAGGTTTGCACAAATCTGTCCAGTTTTTTCCAATGTCTTTCCATCTTATCTTATGTTTCTCCCCAAAAGAAATTCCCCATATTATTTTTTCCTAATCATGTGCTTTGTAGGTTTAACTATAGACCAAATTTTTTGAAAACTGGGAATAATACATGATTGAATTAAATTTAATTTACCCCCACTACTTAGCATTTTATTTTTCCAATTTCTGGTCTTGCTATCAATATATTCAATCACTGGTTGAAAATGGCAATTCTTTACACTTCCTGAGATTATTGGACATCCTAGGTAAGTAAAAGGAAAAGACCCCTGTTTCATTTTCAAAATGTTTTTTACTTCCCTAATCTTATGTCTTGTTGCATTTTATCTAAATAGAACTCGGATTTGCCAAAGTTTATTTTCTATCCAGTTGTTTCTTCAAATTTTAAGAGATGTATTTTTAAACTTGTTAAAATATTATGTGTAGCTTTAATAAAGGTAATGGTTTCATCTTCATAGCTAAGGTGTGAGATAGGAGTAGTCCATGTATGCAGCTGGTGGTAGTCTAGCCTAGTGAATGATTATGAGAATAAGTTAAAAAGAAAGGGGGATAAGGGATCATCTTGTTTGATTCCACTAGTAGCTCTGAATAAACCCACAACTTTTCCATTTATAAGAATGGAAAAAAATGCATGTGATATATTTTTCATGATAACCTGCACAAAACTTCCATGCATTCCAAATTTAAGCTGAATGCTCTTTAGAAATGATCTACTTCTATCAAAAGCCTTTATCGGTATAATTTAGTTATGCAGTTGGGGGTATTATGTTTGGTATTTAAAAATCGTACCATTTCCTGCAGATAAATAACATTTTCTGATATATCTCTTCCCTTTAAAAAATTTGATCCATTAGGATATATCATTTTTTCAATTAAAGGTTTCATTCTTTCAGTTAAACTCTTGGGAAAAAAATTTGTATGACATATTAGAGAGAATAATTGGCCTATTATCTTCAAAAGATGATGGAGTAGCTTTCTTAGGGATAACTGATATCCAAGTAATACTAATACCTTTGGGAATAAGTGAAGAAGACATGAAATCCTTGGCTTCCTCTAAAAGTTCATCACATATAAAATCCCAAGTTTTGATATAAAAGGAACCGGTATAACCATCAGGAACTGGGCTAGAATTTTTTTATACCAAAGTCCACTGATTTTAATTCTTCCGTGGTTACAGGTTCCATCAATTTTTCATTATCTAGCTGAGTTATTAGGCTTGGGATCTTGTTAAGGAAGTGGCTATAGTACAGGGCATGATCTATCTTGTTAGGTTCAGACAGGAGCTCTGTATAGTAGTCTATGGTTTCCTTTTCTATATCATTAATGTTTTGTGCCCAACCTCCATCGTTTTTTTAAAAATTTTAAAATTGTCAATTTATTTCCTTTTTCTCTGACCATGTTATGATAATATTTGGTGTTATTATCACCATCCTTTAGCCAGTTTGTTTTGGATTTTTGTTTCCAAAATTTTTGTTGTTATTATCACCATCCTTTAGCCAGTTTGTTTTGGATTTTTGTTTCCAACTTTTTTGTTGTTCCTTAAGTGCTCTAATTAATTCTATCCTTAGCTTATTCAATTTTATCAGTTGAGTCTCAGATTGATCAAGATCAAAAACTATCTCCTATTTCTTGAAAGCCTCTTTGGCCCTTTCTACATTAGTCTCAATATTACCAAAGGTAGATTTATTCGATGCTTTTAAAAGCTTCTTAAGTCTCAACAGCCTCAAATAAATATTTTACATTTCTTTCTCAGGTGCTGGGATTAACCAATAATTTTTACCACTATTAGGAATTCAGGCCTATTAAACTAAGCATTAATAAACCTAAATGAACTATGTGAACGGGGTTTTGGTAATCCTATTTAGAGAAGGAGAGGGTTGTCGTCAGAAGAGAGTTTGTTAAGGGTCTGAATAGATGAGGCTGGGACCTTAGTGATCCAAGTGTCTGAGCAAAAACCTCT
>JAULKJ010316580.1:0-10683 GCA_032355405.1 Rubia balearica | reverse complement strand
AGGGTAAGCTTCTATAGGATTGCATATGTCGAGGTTGATGATTATAATGCATGTCGTATATGTAGCACGATATTTGCACATTTTAAATTTTTTTAAATGATTAATGATATCATATATGTTATTTTATGTCATTTTATCTAGATGAGGGAGGGAGTGGTAAAAGTAGCTTTGGAGATGAAGTGTGAGTCAATGCTGAAACCGTTAATCTTTCGTCTCCCATGATTCCCATCTTTGATTTGAAAAACCTTCCTAAGAATGTCTCCAATTTCTATGATGAGGTGCTCATGAATGCTACCTAATCACCAAGACCTAGACAGAGCTATATATTTTTATATAGCAGATCGATTTATGATTTTATCTTCAAGTACACTGTTTATAGGAAATATATTTTGATTTAAAACTGAGTTTAATTTTATTGGTGCAATGCACTACATAAAACCACTTCAATAAATGTACATAGAGAATCAGTTTATGTGATTTATAGTTGGAAGCATTCATTTTATGATATGTGTTTTGATGTAAACAATAATTTAATGGTCATCATGCAATTCACGATATTTGCTCGCACTAACAAAATCCAGCCAATCAATAGTTGAGACCTTTTATTTTAGGATATGTAAACACTGATGAAATGATCGTCTTATAATGCACGAAAGTTGCCCACACTAAATACAAAATCATTCCAAAAAAAATCTATATATTATGCTATGTGAAATTTATTTATTATTTTGGAGGAAGTATATACTAAAATTAATGAATACCTTCAAAGTGCTGATCTCAAAGAACTAATGTCAGGTGACCGCCAGGCAGGCAAAGTTGAAACTATTCCGAATAGGATTAGGCTACGATAGTGTTAATGATGATTAATACAAACCATCCCGCTTTCATTTGTTTTTTCCGTTGATGTTTACAAAGTAATAACGAATACTCTTAAGAGAGTTTTAAATTCTCCTTATAAACTGGACATACACAATACATCACACGTGATGAAAAATTCATAATAAAGATATCTACTTGTGCCATTGACCTTAGGGTATGCTTCTATATGGTTGCATATGTTGAGGGTTTTGATTATAATGCATGTCGTATTTGTAGCACGATCTTTGCACGTTTTAATTTTAAAAAAAAAATTAATGATGCCATGTATGTTATCTTATGTCAGTTTATCTGGACGGGGAAGGAGTAGTACAAGTAGCTTTGGAGTGATTCCCAGCTTTGATTTGAAAAAGCTTCCTCAGAATGTGTCTGATTTCTATGATGAAAAAGGTGTGCATGAATGCTACCGAATCGCCAAGACCCAGACCGAGCTATATATTTGTACATAGCATATCGCTTTATGATTTGTATACTCAGGTCTACTGTTATAGGAAATTAAGATTGATGTAAACACTAGTTTAATTTTTGTCGTGCAATGCACGACATTAGACCGCTTCAAGAAAATGTACATAGAGAATCAGTTTATGTGATTTATAGTTGGACACATTCATTTTAGATATGTACTTTGATGTAAACAATAATTTAATGGTTATCGTGCAATACACAATATTTTCTCACAGTATCAAAATCCAGCCAATCAATAGGTAGAACCTTTTATTTTAGGATATGTAAACAATAATGAATGGCCATCTTATAATGCAGACAGTTGCCTGCAGTAAATTCAATATCATTCCAAAAATCATTTCATATCTATTATTCTTTGTGAAATTTAATTTATTATTTTGGAAGGAGTATATACTAAAATTAATGAATACCTTCATAGTGCTGATATCAAAGAACTAATGTGAGGTGACCGCCAGGTAGACAAAGATGAAACTATTCGGTATAGGGTTGGGCTACGATAGTGTTAGCGATGATTAATACAAACCATCCCGCTTTCATTTGGTTTTTCCGTTGATGTTTACAAAGTAATAATGAATAATCTTAAGAGAGTTTTAAATTTTCCTTATAAATTGGATGTACATGATACACACACATGATGAAAAATTCATAATAATGGTATCTACTCTTTCCATTGACCATAGGGTATGCTTCTATAGAGTTGATTATGTCGAGGGTGTTGATTATAATGCAAGTCGTATATGTAGATCGATATTTGCACATTTTAAAATTTTAAAAACATTAATGATGTCATATATGTTGTCTTATGTCATTTTATATGGACGGGGGAGGGAGTAGTACAAGTAGCTTTTGAGATGAAGTGTGAGGCAGTTACTGAAATCGTTAATCTTTCGGCTCCCATGATTCCCGAATTTGATTTGAAAAACCTTCCTAAGAATGGCTCTGATTTCTATGATGAAAGGGGTGCATATGAATGTTACCGAAACGCCAAGACCCAGACCGAGCTATATATTTTTACATAGTAGATCTCTTTATGAATTTTATACTCAAGTCCACTGTTTATAAGAAATTAAGTTTGATGTAAACACTAGTTTAGTTTTTGTCATGCTATGCACGGCATAAGACCGATTCAAAAAAAATGTACATAGAGAATCAGTTTATGTAGTTTGATGCATTAATTTTACGATATGTTCTTTGATGTAAACAACAATTTCATGGTCATCGTGCAATTCATGATATTTTCTCCCACTAACAAAATCCAGCCAATCAATAGTTGAGACCTTTTATTTTAGGATATCTAAATACTGATGTTTTGGTCGTCTTATAATGCACGACAGTTGCCCGCACCAAATTCAAAATCATTCCAAAAATAATTTTATATCTATTATTCTATGTGAAATTTAATTATTATTTTAGAGGAAGTATATACTAAAATTAATGAATACCTTCATTGTGTTGATCTCAAAGAACTAATGTCAGGTGACCGCCAGGCAGGCAAAGTTGAACCTATTTGGAATAGGGTTGAGCTATGATAGTGTTAACGATGATTAATACAAACCATCCCGCTTTCATTTGATTTTTCCGTTGATGTTTACAAAGTAATAACAAATACTCTTAGGAGAGTTTTGAATTTTCGTTACAAATTGGACGTACACGATACATCACCCATGATGAAAAATTCATAATAAAGATATCTACATGTGCCATTGACCTTAGGGTACGCTTCTATATGGTTGCATATGTTGAGGGTTTTGACTATAATGCATGTCGTATTTGTGGCACGATCATTTTAATTTTTTTAAAACATTAACGATGTCATGTATGTTATCTTATGTTAATTTATCTGGACGAGAGAGGGAGCAGTATAAGTAGATTTGGAGATGAAGTGTGAGCAGTTACTGAAACCATTAATCTTCCTGCTCCCATGATTCCCACCTTTGATTTGAAAAAGGTTCCTCAAAATGTGTCTGATTTCTATGATGAAAAAGGTGCACATGAATGCTACCAAATCGCCAAGACCTGGACCGACCTATATGTTTGTACATCACATATCGCTTTATGATTTTTGTACTCAGATCTACTGTTATAGGAAATTAAGATTGATGTAAACACTAGTTTAATTTTTCTCGTGCAATGTACGACATAAGACTGCTTCAAGAAAATGTACATAGAGAATCAGTTTATGTGATTTATAGTTGGACGCGTTGATTTTAGATATGTACTTTAATGTAAACAATAATTTAATGGTCATCATGCAATGCACGATATTTGCTCGCATTATCAAAATCCAGCCAATCAATAGCTAGGACCTTTTATTTTAGGATATGTAAACACTAATGAAACAATCGCCTTATAATGCACGACAGTTGCCCACAGTAAATTCAATATCATTCCAAAAAATATTTCATATCTATTATTCTATGTGAAATTTAATTATTATTTTCGAAGGAGTATATATTAAATTAATGAATACCTTCATAGTGTTGATCTGAAAGAACTAATATGAGGTGACCGCCAGGCAGACAAAGATGAAACTATTCAGTATAGGGTTGGGCTACGATAGCGTTAGCAATGATTAATAGAAACCATCCTACTTTCGTTTGGTTTTTCTGTTGATGTTTGCAAAGTAATAATGAATACTCTTAAGAGAGTTTTAAATTTTCCTTATTAATTGGACGTACACGATACATCACACGTGATGAAAATTTCATAATAATGGTATCTACTTGTGCCATTGACCTTAGGGTATGCTTCTATATGGATGCATATGTCGAGGGTTTTGGTTTTAATGCATTTCATATGTGTAGCACAATATTTGCATGTTTTAATTTTTTAAAAACATTAATGATGTCATGTATGTTATCTTATGTCAGTTTATCTAGACGGGGGAGGGAGTAGTACAAGTAGCTTTAAAGATGAAGTGTGAGACAGTTGCTGAAACCATTAATCTTTCGGCTCCCATGATTCCCAGGTTTGATTTGAAAAACCTTCCTCGGAATGTCCTTGATTTATACGATTAAAAAGGTGCACATGAATGCTACCGAATCACCAAGACCCATACCCAGCTATATATTTGTACATAGCATATCGCTTTATGATTTTTTTTACTCAGGTCCACTGTTTATAGGAAATTAATATTGATGTAAACACCAGTTTAATTTTTGTCGTGCAATGCACGACATAAGACCGATTCAAGAAAATGTACATAGAGAATCAATTTATGTGATTTATAGTTTGATGCATTAATTTTACGATATGTACGTTGATGTAAACAATAATTTAATGGTCATCGTGCAATGCACGTTATTGCTTGCACTAACGGAATCCATCCAATCAGTAGTTGGGCCCTTTTAACTTAGGATATGTAAACACTGATGAAATGATCGTCTTTTAATGGACGACAGTCACCCACACTAATTTTAAAATCCTTCCAAAAATCATTTATATCTATTATTCTATGTGAAATTTAATTATTATTTTGGAGGGATTATATACTAAAATTAATGAATGTCTTCAGAGTGGTGATCTCCAAGAACTAATGTGAGGTGTGCACCAGGCAGGTAAAGATGAAACTATTCAGTATAGGGTTGGACTACGATAGTGTTAGCGATGATTAATACAAACCATCCCGTTTTCGTTTGATGTTTCCATTGATATTTACAAAGTAATAATGAATACTCTTACGAGAGTTTCAATTTTTCCTTATAAATTAGACATGCACGATACATCACATGTGATGAAAAATTCATAATAATGATATCTACTCGTGTCATTGACCTTAGGGTATGCTTCTATATGGTTGCATATGTCGAGGGTGTAGATTATAATGCATGTAGTATATGTAGCACGATATTTGCACGTTTTAAATTTTTAAAAAACATTTATGATGTCATATATGTTATTTTATGTCATTTCATCTAGATGAAGGAGGGATTAGTACAAGTAGCTTTGGAGATAAAGAGTGGGGCAGTTATTGAAACTGTTAATCTTTCGGCTCCCATGATCCCTGCTTTGATTTGAAAAACCTTCCTTAATGTCTCTGAATTCTATGATGAAAGAGGTACACATGAATGCTACCGAATCACAAAGACCCATATCGGGCTATAAATTTGTACATAGCAGATCGATTTACGTTTTTTATACTCAAGTCCACTGTTTAAGGGAAATATAGTTTGATGTAAACACTAGTTTAATTTTTTTTCGTGCAATGCACGACATTTGACCGGTTCAAGAAAATGTAAATAGAGAATCAGTTTATGTGATTTATAGTTGGACACATTAATTTTACGATATGTACTTTGACATAAACAATAATTTAATGGTCATCATGCAATGCGCGGTATTTTCCCACACTGACAAAATCCAGCCAATCCGTAGTTAGGCCATTTTATCTTAGGATTTGTAAACACTGATGAAATTGTTGTCTTATAATGCATGACAGTTGCCTGCACTGATTTAAAAATCCATCCAAAAATCATTTTATATCTATTATTTTATGTGAAATTTAATTATTATTTGGAAGGAGTATATAATAAAATTAATAAATGTCTTCATAGGGCTGATCTCCAAGAATTAATGTGTGGTGATCGCCAGGCAGGAAAAGATGAAATTCTTTGGTATAGGATTGGGCTACGATAGTGTTAGCAATGATTAACACATATCATCCCGTTTTCGTTTGGTGTTTCCATTGATATTTACAAAGTAATAATGAATACTTATAAGAGAGTTTCAAATTTTCCTTATAAATTGGACGTGCACGATACATCACACATAATGAAAAAATCATAATAAAGATATCTACTTGTGCCATTGGCCCTATGGTATACTTATATATTGTTGCATATGTCGAGGGTGTTGATTATAATGCATGTCATATATGTAGCACGATATTTGCACATTTTAAATTTTTTTAAACATTAATGTCATATATGTTATTATATATCATTTTATCTGGATGGAGAAGGGAATAGTACAAGTAGCTTTGGAGATGAAGTGTGAGGCAGTTACTGAAACTGTTAATCTTTTGGCTCCCATGATTCCCAGCTTTAATTTGAAAAACCTTCCTAAGAATGTGTCTTATTTCTATGATGAAAGAGGTGCACACGAATGCTACCGAATCGCCAAGACCAAGACCGGGCTATATACTTGTACATAGCAGATCATTTTTTATTTTTATACTCAGGTCCACTATTTATATGAAATATAGTTCGATATAAACACTAGTATAATTTTTGTCGTGCAATGCACGACATAAGACCGCTTCAAGAAAATGTACAAAGAGAATCAGTTTATGTGATTTATAGTT
Organism: Rubia balearica; assembly: GCA_032355405.1. Classification (NCBI taxonomy): domain Eukaryota; kingdom Viridiplantae; phylum Streptophyta; class Magnoliopsida; order Gentianales; family Rubiaceae; genus Rubia; species Rubia balearica. The sequence continues at coordinate 4,040 of JAULKJ010316580.1, read as the reverse complement.
GGGCTTATTAATTTTACGATATGTACTTTGATGTAAACAATATTTTAATGGTCATCGTGCAATGCACGATATTTTCCCGCACTAACAAAATCCAGCCAATCAATAGTTGGTCCCATTTATTTTAGGATATGTAAACACCGATGAAATGGTCGTCTTATAATGTACGACAGTCGCCCGCACTAATTTTAAAATCCTTTCAAAAAACATTTTATATCTATTATTCGATGTGAAATTTAATTATTATTTTGGATGGATTATAAATTAAAATTAATGAATACCTTTGGAGTGTTGATCTCCAAGAACAAATGCGAGGTGGGCGTCAGGCAGGCAAAGATGAAACTATTCGGTATAGGGTTGGGCTACGATTATGCAAGTGATGATTAATATAAAGACTAAATTATTTTTTTGGTCCCCAAAATACCATCTTTTGGTCACCAAGAGAAAAATCACGTTTGTTTAGTACCCTACATATTTAAAGTGAAAATTTTGGTCCCCAAAATCATATATTTTGTGGTTTTCATCTTAAAAAATAATATTTTTTTGGGGACCAAAATATGAAAACTACCCAAAAATCTGTTTTGGGGACCGAAAATTTTACTTTGAATATGTAGGGTACTAAACAAACGTGGTTCTAGTCTCGGGGACAAAAAGATAGTAAAAGTTGAATTTTGGGGACAAAAAAACAATTTAGTCAAATATAAACCATCCCGCTTTCGTTTGGTGTTTCCGTTGATGTTTACAAAGTAATAATGAATACTCTCAACAGAGTTTCATATTTTCCTTACCAATTGGACATGTACGATACATCACACGAAATGAAAAAATTAAAATAATGATAACTACTCGTGCCATTGAGTCATTGACCTTAGGGTATGCTTCTATAGGGTTGCAGATGTCGAGGGTGTTGATTATAATGCATGTCGTATATGTAGCATGATATTGGCACGTTTTAATTTTTTAAAACATTAATGATGTCATAGATGCTATTTTATATCATTTTCTTTAGACAGAGGAGGGAGTAGCACAAGTAGCTTTGGAGATGAAGTGTGAGGCAGTTACTGAAACTGGTAATCTTTTGGCTCCCATGATTCCCAGCTTTGTTTTGAAAAAAAAATCCTAAGAATGTCTCTAATTTCTATGATGAAAGAGGTGCACATGAATGCTACTTAATCACCAAGACCCAGACCGAGCTATATATTTGTACATAGCATATCGATTTATGATTTTTATACTCACATCTACTTTTTACAGGAAATATAGCTTGGTGTAAACATTAGTTTAATTTTTTTCGTGCAATGCACGACATAAGACCTCTTCAAGAAAATGTACACAGAGAATCAATTTATTTGATTTAAAGTTGGACACATTAATTTTACGATATGTACTTTGATGTAAACAATAATTTAATGGTCATCGTGCAATGCACGGTATTTGCACGTACTAACAAAATCTAGCCAATCAATTGGTTGGCCCATTTATTTTGGGATATGTAAACACTGATGAAATTTTTGTCTTATAATGCATGACAATTTCCCGCACTAATTTTAAAATCCTTCAGAAAATTATTTTATATATATTATTAATTGTGAAATTTAATTATTATTTTGGAGGGAGTATATACTAAAATTAATTGATACCTACAGAGTGCTGATCTTTAAGAACTAATGTGAGGTGAGCAGCATGCAGGCAAAGGTGAAACTATTCGGTATAGGGTTGGAGTACGATATTGCTAGTGATGATTAATACAAACTATTCCGCTTTCGTTTGGTGTTTCTGTTGATATTTACAAAGTAATAATGAATACTCTTAAGAGAGTTTCAAATTTTCCTTATAAATTGGACATGCACGATACATCACACGTGATGAAAAAAATCATAATAATGATATCTACTTGTGCCATTGACCTTAGGGCGTACTTCTATATGGTTGCATATGGCGGGAATGTTGATTATAATGCATGTCGTATATGTTGCACGATATTTACAAATTTTAAAATTTTTAAACCATTAATGGTGTCATGTATGTTATTTTATGTCATTTTATCTGGACGGGGGAGGAAGTAGTACAAGAAGGTTTGGAGATGAAGTGTGAGGCAGTTACGGAAACCATTAATCTTTCGGCTCCCATGATTTCCAACTTTGATTTGAAAAACATTCCTAAGAATGTCTCTGATTTCTATGATGAAAGATGTGCACATGAATGCTACCGAATTGCCAAAACCCAAACCGAGCTATATATTTGTACATAGTAGATCGATTTATGATTTTTATACTCATGTCCACTGTTTATATGAAATATAGTTTGATGTAAACACTAGTTTAATTTTTGTCGTGAAAGGCACGACAAGAGACCGCTTCAAGAAAATGTACATAGAGAATCAGTTTATGTGATTTATAGTTTGACGCATTAATGTTACGATATGTACTTTGATGTAAACAATAATTTAATGGTCATCATGCAATGCACGGTATTTTCCCGTACTAACAAAATCCAGCCAATTAATAGTTGAAACTTTTATTTTAGGATATGTAAACACTGATTAAATGGTCATCTTCTAATGCACGACAGTTGCCGCATAATTTTAAAATCCTTCAAAAAATCATTTTATATCTATTATTCTATGTGAAATTTAATTATTATTTTGGAGGAGGTATATACTAAAATTTATGAATACCTTCAGATTGTTATCTCCAAGAATACACAGATAAAGATGAAACTATTCGATATAGGGTCTGGCTACGATAGTGTTAACAATGATTAATACAAACCATCTCGCTTTTGTTTGGTCTTTCAGTTGATGTTTACAAAGTAATATTGAATACTCTTAAGAGAGTTTCAATTTTTCCTTATAAATTGGGCGTGCACGATATATCATACGTGACAGAAAAAATCATAATAATGATATCTACTCGTGCCATTGACCTTAGCGTATGCTTCTATATGGTTGCATATGTCGAGGGTGTTGATTATAATTCAGGTCGTATATGTGGCACGATTTTTGCACGTATTACTAATGTCATATATGTTATTTTATGTCATTTTATCTGGACGGAGGTGGGAGTAGTACAAGTAGCTTTGGAAATGAAGTGTGAGCCAGTTACTGACACCGTTAATCTTTCGGCTCCCATGATTCCCAGCTTTGATTTCACAAACCTTCCTAAGAATGTCTCTTATTCCTATGATGAAAGAGGCGCACATGAATGCTACCGAATTGCCAAGACGCAGATCGAGCTATATATTTGTACATAGCAGATCGATTTATGATTTTTATACTCAAGTGCACTATTTTTAGGAAATATAGTTTGATGTAAACACAAGTTTAATCACAACATTTATGAGATTTATAGTTGGACGCATTAATTTTATGATATATACTTTAATGTAAAAAATAATTTAATTGTCATCGTGCAATGCACGGTATTTGCCTTCACTAACAAAATCTAGCCAATCATTAGTTGGGCCCATTTATTTTAGGATATGTAAACACTGATAAAATTTTCGTCTTATAATGCACTACAATTGCCTGCAATAATTTTAAAATCCTTCCAAAAATCATTTTATATCTATTATTCTATGTGAAATTTAATTATTAGTTTGGAGGGATTATAAACTAAATTAATGAATACCTTCAGAGTGCTGAATTCCAAGAACTAATGTGAGGTGAGCACCAGGCAAAGAAAGATAAAACTATTCAGTCTAGGGTTGGGCTATGATAGTGTTAGCCATGATTAATACAAACCATCCCGCTTTCGTTTGGTGTCTCCGTTGATGTTTACAAAGTAATAATGAACACTGTTAAGAGAGTGTCAAATTTTTCATATAAATTGGACGTGCACAATACATCACACATGATGAAAAATTCATAATAATGATATGTGCTTGTGCCTCTAACCTTAGGGTATGCTTCTATATGGTTGCATATGTCGAGGGTGTGACTATAATGTATGTCGTATATGTAGCACGTGATGTATTTGTAATCACCGTATGAAGTCCCTCGTCGTGATCCCTTGAACCGCGTCCGACCTGCAAGACAATGCTCC
>JAULKJ010316560.1:0-10686 GCA_032355405.1 Rubia balearica | reverse complement strand
CTACGGCAAGCCGTTGAGGTAGCAGTAAAATGTAACATAGTTTTACAGATAGTGGCATGGATCTAGGCAACAATGAAGGATCAGATTGCAGCCGGAGTGCCAGTACAAATGGTGAGCAAACAATCAAGAGCAGTAAGAGCAACAAACAAGGTTTTAGATGAAGAATCATTCAAGTCGATTCCTTTACCATTAAGAAAGAATTGCAGGAGAGCAAGAGCATAATTCATTGACTCATAAAGAAGAGCAAACTCAAAAAAATACAGCAATGCTATCAAGCCTTTTCTAAGGAAAGAAAAGAAAGTAGATCGGGTTGAATATGCATGCTAGAAACTCACGTTTGAAAGGCATTCTAGTATATTTAATTCAGCATGTATAATGTCATAAACCTTGATTAAAAGTGGTTTTTTCTGTCGGAACAATTTGCAAATTACATTCTTTTACCGAAGGAAGATAATCCGTACAGAACATGTCAACATAAAGGCTACATACCGTAAGTCATGTTCATTTGTGTTGTAGATATGCCTATTATTACTGAAAATGGTGATGTAATTTTCAATGGAAAGCTTAGCATATTCCCACTCATTTACAAGGTACCAGCACAAAAGAAGAGCAAGAATAGACCAAAAGGTACCATTGAGACAAAGGCCAGAGTCAAAGTTAACAGGGATGTAATGACAGCATGCCTAGTGAATGAAATAATTCCAGCAATCAAACATAAATGGCCACCCGGTTCAAGTAAGAAAATATGGATGCAGCAAGACAATTAAGCAACACATACAACAAGAAAAGTGCTCCATTTCTAAGGGTTACTAAATCAGATGGGTTCAAAATAATCATGGATTCACAGTCAGCCAACTCTCCAGACCTCAACATACTAGACCTGGGATTTTTAAATCAATTCAAAGTCTCCAATGGGAAAGAGCATACAAAACAATAGATCAACTAGTAGAGGCTGTGGAGAAATCGTATGAGGAAATTAGGGTTGACACTATCAATAAAATATTTATTTCATTACAGGCATGATGATTGAGGTGAAGAAATGGAAGGGAAACAATAATTACTTGGTTTTGCATATAAAAGTGGATGCACTAGCACGTATTGGGCTACTACGGAATGATTTAGATTCGGATATAACTCTAGTGAGGGAATGTGTTCAGTTTTTAAGAATCCAAAACAGTACAAAGAAGATTGCAAAGCTTGTGACAAAATTGGACACACTAGATGGGTATCATAAACAAGGTTAAGTATTCACGCCAGGTATCTTTTGTTTAATAATATTGCTGCATGTTTTTGGTTATATTGTAATCAGTGGGCATGTTTATGCTGCAACACCAACCAGTTTGTATGAAAGGCACGGTTTTAAAAATATTGTCATCAAGTCTCGGGTTTTATTTTAGTTCATGTTAGATGTGAGTGGCAACCATAAAATCAATGACAATGAAATGATATCCTACGAGTTTAAAACTCGTGGTTGCATTACCCAAAAAACACACATCGTAACTACTGTTAATAGCACCTCAAAAATGAAATCCCCAAATGTAGGGGTTATCTCGCATTCGCCAATCAGAGGTTCAGAATCTGGGATGCAGGCGAGATTCAAGGCGAACTAGTCTGTATAATCGTCCCATTCCTCCTCCGGTTGTGAATCAGTGAAATCAATCAAAGCATTATCAATTTCCAAGTCTGGCCCCTAAAATCGAACTCAAATCAAAGTTCATCAGGTGTTAAGAGGTGGGATTTATATGGGTAAGAAGGTTTCACACCCATAAAGCAGCAGAAGTTCATGGCGAACATAGGTTAACATTAAATTTTTAGCTCGCCGTGGGGGAGGGAGGCTTTTCCTCTAGAGTTTAGATGGCAATATGAGTGAGAGAGAACAAAGGGTTGCAAACAGAGAGGGAGTTTGATCGTTGGGAAAGAATCTGGAGAATGAAGAGATAAGGTGGTTGAAGAGTGTGATCATAAATGAGGGAAGTTGAGTGTTGGGATTTCATTGGATTGTTACGGGCGATGGCAGGGGTGGAGGCCGGATACATATGTGGTGGGGGCTAAAAAAATTCTAATATTTTCTTATATTAGAGGGGGATGATAATTTTTTCACAAATTTATATCCTATATATTCCCCGTAATTTGCATCTCGGCGGTGGATGAGGGGTTATAAATTAAATTTTATTTTAGTTTTAGGATGATAATGATTAGAGTTTAGTGGTTGTAATTGATTAAAGTGATAGTGTTAATGAAGTGTAATTAATTATTATGTTTTTAAAATGATGAGTTGAATTTTTTTTATAAAATAAGTAATGGCAACTTTAGAAATTCATAAACCAAATTTTGGCCAAATAAGTCAAAAATGAGATTAGGCAATTTATAGTGGGACGAATTTGAAGGAAATTGTGCAAGTTATAATGGGACGAAGGGAGTATATATGTGGACCAAAGTTATTTTATTTACACAGAAAGTCCTCCACTTTTTAAGTAATTTTTTATTAAAAAAACTCATCCCAAATAAAATATACTCCCTCCGTCTCAGGGGAACCCGCAGAGAGAGAAATCTCTTCTCCAAAGTTCCCCTAGGCCCCGCCTTGTCAGTTAGGCCACGTGATGGGTGTTCAACCAAAAAAAGTACTGCTGTAATGGAAATTTATGGGGGGTAATTTTTCCCACCCTTTTTATTAATTGGGCCCTTCTCGCCAAATTATTGAGCTGGGAAGGCGCCAAATTTACTTCTTATGTACACTATTCATACAATACTAAAATCCCAAAAATAAAATGAACTCACTATAAATACATTCATTCCTACTTCTATAAATGAACTGAAAATGAAGAAAAGAGCTAAGTAAAGCTTCCAGTTCATGGCAAAACCCTGAACCCAGAAAAGTAAGGTTTTTTGGGGAACCCACAGGTAGGATAACACAAGTCATCGAGCTGTCTCAAGCCCCCACGGGTGCTGGTTGCTCTCAACATTTGTGCATCTTTCCATCATCTTAGGGTTTTCTTTTTTCAGAGCGATGTGGGTTGAAAGTCTAACAAATGAAGAGTTTCTCTTGGAGCAATACAAAAATGGGAATATCTAGCATTCAAAACAGGAAGAGCCAGCATCTATGTTTGATTGCAACATACATATGGTCAACACAATTTAGGTGTTGACTCGAGCTCAAATGGAAACCGGAGGCCCACTGGACGCGCGTCATCGGATGCCGGGGAATCCTCCGCAGAATAAGAAAAGCCTAGACTTGGATGCTTTGAAATCGTTACCTGCATTCAAAAGGAGAACCGTAAGGGGTACTGCCAAAGCATTAAAAATAGGGAAGAGCAGCGTTCAACGAGCTGTAGTGGCCAAGGTCATAAAAAGTCATACAAATAGCATCAAACCTTCTCTCACCGAACACAACAAGGCATCCCGTATGTGGTTCATTTTATAAAAATTAGATGCATCACTTAGATTCAGATCAATGGATCATGTTATTCACATATATGAAAAATAGTTCTAATTAAGCCAGCCCACTGTGAGGTACCTGCTGGCCCCTGATGAACAGGAGCCCTAGAGTAGTTGTAAACACAAGTCTCACATCCTAAAATTGATGTTTATATGTGCAGTAAGTAGGCCAATTTGGGGGGAACATGGGGAATTAATTTTTGATGGGAAACTAGGCATTTTTCCATTTGTGCAAGATCAAGTTGCAATCAATAACAGCAAAAGAAATAAGCCAGCGGGGAATATGGAAATGGTGCCAGTACCAAAGATCACAAGAGAAGTGACAAGAGCGAAGATAATCCTAGAAGTAATCCAAAAAATCAAAGCAAGATTACCATCACATTTATTAAGGAAGTTCATCCACATTCAACAAGACAATGCAAAACCACATATTTTCAATCATGATCCATATTTTAGGGCAGTAGCATAATCAGATGGCTTCATTATTAACCTAGTCAGTCAACCAACAAACTCACCCCATTTTAACATACTTGACTTAGGTTTTTTTTAACTCTATACAATGCTTACAGAAAGAATAGGCATCAGTAAATGTGGAGCAACTAATGGCAGTAGTGCAATCAGCATATGACAGGGAAGATGCAGTCATTTTGAACAAAGTATTCATCACTCATCAGCAATCAATGACAGGGATACTGAAAGAAAGCGGGTCAAACAGGTACAAGATGCCACACATGAACAAGGACACACATAAGGAATGAGACTCTACCATGGTTACTGCAGGTAGATAAAGAAGTGGTGGGGGAAAGCATTGGTCATCTAATTAACAAGAGGGCACTGGATGAAACCATCATACCACCGATGCTTGCCCTAGGTTATCGACTGCGAATGAACAAATGTAAAACATTTTGGGGGTTGGTTACTTGGAAAATTTTGTAAGCCATGAACATCCCACTTTTGGTGTGAATGGGATTCTCCGAGGCCAACCCCGGATAAATGCACATTTTGCTAGTGTCATTTACCCTTTTTTTTAAAAAAAAAAAAGTTGTGGGTTTAGTTGTCATTTATCATGTTTCCTTTTTCAATAAAAATGCATCACATAGAACTAATGCATCAATGATCAAGGGGAAGATGCATACATAAATCAGGTTCAACCATAGGATAAAGACAAAACCAACAGACCACGTAGTCAGGATCAGAAACCAGCGACAACTGGTGCATGAGAGCACACATGAAGCTCACACAGTACTAATGCATCAATGATCAAAGGGAAAATTCATACATAATATCAGGTTCAGCCACAGGATAAACACAAAACCAACATAAGTTCAAGTTCAGCCACATGAAGCATCAGAAAGAGAAGATGCCAACATAAGTTCAGGTGCACCCACAAGATAAATACACAAACTGATAGGGGAGCACATGTTCACAATAGAACGGGGGAGCACAGAAAGTTACAGGGAAGATGCATAATCACATAAATCCTCGAGCCCTTGAAGCAATCAATGGATCTCACACATAAGCGGGGTAGTTTTAAATGACTAGGTCAGTAAAAGACGTAAGCAATGGAACATAAGCACATATGTCATCGATCCACTGAAAGGTTCAGTGGCTCTCGCACATAATACAGGGAAGATGCATAAAAGTAATTGGCACCAATAGGTCTCAAGAATCACCTCGTTAGAAGACAACTATTGGTGCACATTGGCTATCGCACATGATTCTCGAGGCTTATTTGTGCCAATTATTTTCTTAAGGCATAATGGAAGAGGAACGGTATCAACTCGTTAGAAGACAACTATTTGTCTTCAAAACTTGAACATCTCATTTGGGTTTTTTTACCCTTTGTTTATGCATTTTTTTTACTTTTTATCAGCATCACCAACATCTTAAAGGGAAGATAGTTTCACATGGTACATGTTTAGAGCAAAACAAACCCAGAGTCAGCATAGAAATAAAACGAAAATGACCATTGTAAATTGAAGAACTTAGAATCCCTTGATATGATTACACGAACATAACTTTCTTAAGGAATTACCAATATGTATAGGGAGGATTCGTAGAGATACTGCATCGAAAATAATCAGAACACCAGTGAGCAAAAAATATGCAATTAACCCACTGTAAATCGTCAAAAATAGAACCTTAAATCAAAGGATTAGAACTTAGCTTTTTTGTCCACGATGTTGGTCAACGGCGGCGGGTTTACATTTTTCGACGCTTTGCATCTCGCTTCTCCCTCAGCCACAGACGCAAAAGGTAAAGCATTGTATTGCTTCCATGGGAGGTGTCCTATGGGTCTCTACTGGAACCAAAACCGTCCAACAACTGTGAGGCCTCGGCATTTGAGCTCAAGGACAGAGCGATGTCGCCACCGTGGTTAGGGTTTCCACGGTCGTCCCTAGAACTTCGTTTCCCAAGCTCATTCACATGCTGAAAATGAAAATTCAAGCCATCAGAAGGTTGTTTCACCTCTGATTCACCTGCGACGACACTAGGGAGCACTATATTTGGAGGGGCCATAAAGGACTCCATGGACGCCGCATCCACGAGGGTGGCGTTAGCCCTCTATACGAATATGGCATCATCTGCCTCCATGTTGTAAATGTACTCCGACCAGCTATTACGTGTCTGAGACATACCACTGGGAGCATCTCCAGCAAGATTGACCGGAAGAATTTCTAGGAGAGGACATTAACAACGATTATATGGGACTAGAGATGATGGGAAGATGCATAAATGGTTCAATCGGAAGAGAGAGTAAAAGAAGAGCATAAATCAAAACTATGTTTTCTGGGTAATGGAGCGTCTGAGAGGGAAAATAAAAGAAAAGTGAGAGAAGAAGATAAGAGAGAGTTGAAAATGATCGTTGGAAAGAACAGAGAGGCGTGTGAATCGTTCAGATTCACACTAGTCAATGAGCATTCATTGGCCACAATTGTCCGCGGTGGAGCATTGAAAGTAAGAAAAATTGAATTGGAAGGTAGATGGGTAGCTAAATTATTAAGGGTGTAATCAAATTTTAGGTGTTTCAGGTTTGGGTTATGGATTTGTTAGTTAGGCTGATTTAAGAGTTAATGAGGTTGTCTGTGTAAAACATTTAAATGAATAAGGGCACAAATGGAATTGTTGGGCGGAAAACTTACCAAATAAGGGAAACTTTAAGTCTGCAATTTAACCTCTGGGACAGAGAGAGTATAATGATTGCATAATAATTTTTACCTAAGTTTAAATGTTCTAAAACAAGACTTTATAAATTGACTTCTCCACGACTGAACCTTCTAACCAGAGATTATTCAAGCACAGTCGTAATTTTTTTCCTTCAAAAACAGTCGTAATTATATTAGCTTTGATTCGCATCGTCTCTATTCTACCGAATGCTAAATTGAGAGAGAACATTTCTGCGTATTCACAAATGCAATAACCACAAAATGTCCAGTCATAATAACATCCCCACACAGTTTCATAAAACATCGATACTGATTACAAACATCCATCAGCATACACCAGGCACTGAACATCAAAGCAGTAAAATAATATGATTTCCTGTGATCATAAGCAAACGGAAAAGCTACTATTGCGCTTCAACAGCGGTGCCGCCAATAGGCTTCGCCTCTTTGTTGCTGAAGACCTTAGCAATCTTCTGAGTGGGTACCAAAGGCATATATGAAGCCACCTTGTAGCCCTTCTCAGCAGAATGTTGAACAGTCTGATTGTACTTCTCGGAGCAGTAACTGGCAGCCGGAACAACAGCTTGTGCGACTTTAGGGAATAAGGGAAGCTTGTTCAGAGATTGCCATGCGGAAACTGCATATTGCTCAGCCACAGGCTCATATTTGGTGTAAAGTTCCTTGGCAGCAGGTTCGTACTTGACGTAAACATTCTTGGCAAGTCCAGAAGCTGTCTCAACAACACCGGCGGTCTTCACTTCTTTTGCAACAGCACGAACTGCATCAGGTGCACTTTGGGCTGCAGAGTAGGCTTGATTTGACGCCTGCTTTAGAAATGGGGGAACGGCATTGTCCACCTTGTTCACAGATTCATCAACCTGCACGCATGCAAGCAAATTTCCTTCAACTCCTCTCCGACAGCACATGTTAGAAAGTGAGAGTCTTAGCTATCACAAAATGTTCATTTAACAACAATAAGTTCATTTTTACTACGGAGCTACAGAACACAGTTAGTAATCACGGATCACAGTCAGATATTTCGACATGCAGACAGCTTCAACCACTGGTAATAATCAACCAAAAGAGATGCTTGGTGCTCAAATATCTCAGCAGCCTCTAATGATTCCCAGACTTTTTTTAAAATGCACATTTCCATCTAAGCATGAAGATGGTTTGCTTTCTTTAACTCAAAAGAGAAACTCTATCAGGGATCAAATTCAAAGACTTCAATGTGAATAGAATTTCATAAGCTACAAGCAGTCCACAAAAATCGATGCTTGGTGTTTGAAAAAGCCACTAGAATCAAACAATTTGAAGCCTTCAAAAGTAGTGAATATAATTTCAAAAGTACCACCAAAAAGGATGCTTGGTGACAGAAATCAATAGCCATGCCTTCAAAACTCTATATATCTTTATCATTAGCAAGAATGGAGTAGTTTTCCTTAAATTCAAATTGCAGGGATTACAGTCAAAGACTTTTAATGTACAGAACCGCAAAAACTAGAAGTAATCCACCAAAAGAAACTTGAAGATTATAGGAGAGATTAGTCTAAACTGATTACCCAGCCTACCAAAACACATATTGCCGTGTCACTGACCCAACTACTAGATTGTTCTCATGAGTCAAAAACACTGATAGGTTGCACTATTCAATTATTAGCATGAACAGCCTTAGTAATTGGAATAATTCCTCTACATATGTTTCCCTGGAGTTGCACATTTCAACAAAGGAGGGGGCCCTATATTTCAAAACCAAACCATATACCAGTTCATTATGATAACACTAAAAACTTCTCAAAGGCATTTCAGCTGTGAATCCTGTATCAAATCTCATCAATTTACATGTTCAATCTCATTTTTCCAGAAAATAAACATCACAGTCTCTCCATTCTACATGAAGTTACAACTCGTTTAAAACTAACTCTGCTCAAATATTCCTTTAAAAAATTCCAATAAACTGAAAATCAATTTTAAGAAACATAATTTTTCACATATGATCAAATATTCCTTTAGACGCGCACTTCTTCTTTTTTTGCAATTGGCCTCTTTATGTGTGATAAAAAGAAATTGAGGAACGGGATTCTTCAGGAACAAAAAAGAAGAAAAATGGATGATCTCCCCTTTCCTTGTGTAAACAAAAGACATCAAAACTGATACATCCCCACAACAATTACTAATAACCTGTCCAATTTTGAACACAAATAAAAAAAAATTCCATGAAAAATATCAATGATCAAAAATCATCTTTATCATGAAACACAAAGAAACAAAATGAAACCCAGAAGTCAGAAAAACATATCCATACCTTCCGGTCGACGAATTTGAGGAGCTCAACCGGAACATCATGGTACTTCTCATAAACAGGGCCCACGACGGTCTTCACGGTTCTCTCCACGCTCTCCACGCCGTTCTTCAACGGCCCAGAATTAACCTTAGCGCAACTGTACAGCTTGGCCGCGCAAATCACCGCACGTAAAGATGCGGCTTGAACAAATTCCAAGTACTTCAATTTCTGCTCCTCGGTGATTTCCTTTAGAAACAACCACAATAGTAGTAAATTAAATTAGGGCAAAAACTCCGACAGATATCGACAAAACAAAACCAACCCAGATGAAGAAAACCTACGATTTGCCTCTGGGTCTCAGGATTAGCGTCAGCCATGTTGATTGATTGATCGATCGATAGGATTAAACAGCAAGCAAGGTATTTGAGGGTTTGGAAGAAGAGCGTACGAAATGGTTTATGGTAAGAAACTTGGCGAGTAGATTATATGGGGCGATGAAACTTGGGCGCGTAATTCTCGATTCCAGAACACCGTGGAGCTTTCGGCCGTTCGTTTTCTTCTATTGGTTGCTTTTATACCAAAACCATCAATAAATCACACTGTCTACTAGTTTGGATAAATTGCACCTCCCTCCCTCAAATTTTGGATTACCTACAAAGGAATCTCTAAATTTTCTTCAAGTTACAATCGGATGCCAATTAATATTTTTTTTTGAAAATGATGCCAATTAATATTGAGGGTGTGATTGGTCTGCATAGAGGGATGTCAAAGAGAACAATAATGTGGAAAAAGATAATTGGGAAAGTGATTATAAATATTTTGTTTGTTTGAAAGTAAGAATTTATGAAAAAATAACATTAAAAATTAAATTGTACTACAATAAAATTCATAACTCCTGAAATTTCAGTGTATGGAGGTGGAACCCATATTTTATTATATCATTCAACAAAACACCTCTATTATAAATTAAATTTATTGCTTACCCTTCAAAATCTCCAATCAAGCGCCATCGAATTTCGGGTTGACAGGTTCAAATGTGTGGTTAATAGATTCGAATTTATCTTTAATGGAACTAGGATAAAAGGCATTACTTAAAGTTGTTGAGTGGCACTTTTGTATATATTTCCTTGTTTTACTATGCATCGACCGCTTTTAATGGTATCTAGAAATTATTTTACGAAATTAGCTCTTTACGTGTTGGTTTTTTCTCTCCTACGCTTGCCGCGGTTAACCCTTTCTTTATGAGGAATTAGGAAAATTTTCCTCCCTGTGTTTATATTCTTTGTTCATGCAATTGATTGGTTTCTTCTGAGTGAGCAATTTTTCTTTCCATATTGTCATTAGCACCAACCCTCTAGATAGTTCTCTTTTGCCTCCATCAATGTGAAGCTGTGACGATCCAAACATAACGCTAGCGATGGTGGAAATGGTGGTTAATAGGGATGAGCATGAGTCAAGAACACGGCATATACCCCATGGGGTCTATACTTGTTGAGTAAGGTATAGGTCCAATTTTTTATACCCTTCAGGTCCAGGTTGAGTCTTAGTTTGGATTTCAAAAAATGAGTTTGAGTGCATTTCCTAATTTCAGTATATAGAGGTGGGGCTCATGATATTATATCATTCAACCAAACACCCTGCTTACCCTCCAAAATCTAAGCTCCACCGGAGTTCAGGTTGATTGTTTTAGATGAGCGATTGATAGATTCAAATTTATATTTTGATGAAACTAGAATACAGGGCATTACTTATCATTGCTGAGTGGCACTTTAGTATATCTTCCACCCCCCCCCCCAATTT
>JAULKJ010316539.1:0-10686 GCA_032355405.1 Rubia balearica | reverse complement strand
TAGTAACTCGAGTATAATTGGTATACACGAGATAGTTTCCTTGTAGGAATCAATAATATCCTTAATCAGGATTGGATCACGCGTCCCTTTATGAGCCTCAAGTTGGACTTTTGACAATATCTTAACCTCGAAGCTCGTGGGCCTCGAAGACGAGAGGCCCAGGTATCATCAACTTAGGTCCCTTAAAGAAATTGGAATTGTCGAATCACGAAATTGGCAATTCCAAAATTCAGTTGAATAATATATGATTGCGACTTTCCGATTTGGGCATGTATGGGTGAATGGAAAGGCCGTTAATTAGTTAAACTCAAACATTTGCATTTGTATTTATATATACTAAATCAATTAAGGGTTGGACATTAATTAGCTAACGTCAAAAAAAATTTATTCTTATTTATATTTATTATGTCAATAAAGATTGATAATTGATTAAATTAAATCAACCTAGCTATTAGTTAAAATCAACAAAAGAAGTAAATGATTTCGAAAGTTAAACAAAAATACAATTTAGCTTAGACTGACTGCCCGCAGCAGCGCCCATCTCAAGAATAAGATGGGCACCAGTTTTTGAAAACTGGTGCTAAATTTTGAAATTTTTTGGCAGGATGATTGAATTTTAACAGATGGGCACCAGTTTTTTTTACATAGGCACCGATTTTTGAAAATCGGTGCTAAATTTTAGCAAATTTTTAGAAATTTTTGGCAACAATTTTCAAAAAACCGGTACCTTTGTAAAAAAAAAATTGGTGCTAATTTATTTTAGGCACCGGTTTTTAAAAACCGGTGCCAAAAAACTGGTGCCGGAGGGGTGTTTCTGTGGTAGTTTTATTTTGGACCAATGAACCGCCATAGCAAGAAGTTAGAACCAGGTTTTAAAAAATAAAAAGGTAAAATGAAAATGATGTCGTTATCATCTTGGATAGTGTACAATTTTTCATTTATAGTTGTCACCAATTTTTCATTTGCAATTTTTCATTTGCAATTGTCATCTGGTTGTTTTGGATTGTTGGAATTTTCTATTTTATTTTAGTTTAAAGTTAACGTCAAAAGATATAGTGGTTTAAAATAATATTCATATCTCTATATTGGGGGTATTTTTCACTTTAATGATGTTGGTAAGGGTTATATTCTCAGAAATTTTGTTTCAATATTTTTATATGCTGGGCCACTCTTCTCTGAAAAAACTCGCAGAACTATGAAAAAGGAAAAAACATAATGTTTCATTAAATAGTAGAGTTTTACTCCTCAGTAAGCATTCCAAGTTGATAATTTTACAAAGATTTTTTGCTGAAACTAATTCACTTTAACTTCTGTAGTCAAGTTGATCGGTTATTTTTGTTCATATTATTCTTTTGTGAATTTATATATTTATTTTATCTTCCCACAAATTTTAATTATATAGTGAACCTAGCGTGGTGTCTGATTGTCCACTTTTTTATTCTTGTTTCCGCTCAGGAAATGTTAGTATTTGGAATGATAGTCATTAATTTCTTAAAGGATTTTTCATAGGTTATTCAATAATATATACCATATATAACTTCAATAGAATGTGCATTTCAAAAAAAATTATAAAACATGATGAAACTGGCAATTATGAATCCTCTAGCATGAATTTTGAAACACCAAGGTCAATTTTTTTATGAGAAGGCACAACTTCTTTGATTAAATAATGATCAAAGGCGGAGATTGAGAAGTCGCTTCGAACTACCATCCTTGAATGGATAGAACTGTCTTTAATCACCCATATCTCATGTACTGATACAAATGGAGAAAAAGTTTATAGAGAAAAATATTTATTAATTAGAAGAAGCAGTAAGCTAGTTGTGAAAATTCAAAAATGGATTGTGTGAGACACACATCATTATGTGGATTTATAAAATTATCATATTTTATCGATGATTTAAGATTGCACTAAACTTGACCACACTGGTAGATTAAAATTTTTAAAAGAAAAATATTCATTGATTAGATGAAGCTAAAACCTAGTTGTGAAATTTCAAAATGGATTCAGAGAGATATGCATCAAGTTAGGGATTTATTAAATTAATTTATTGAATCCACAGTCTAAGGTCGCACTAAACTTGACAAAACACATGGATATAATTCCTTAAAGAAAAATATTTGTTGATTAGGAGAAGTAGGAAGTTAGTTGGAACATTTTTAAAAGAGCCTAGGAAATTCACTCTCCACGGCTGCAAAATCCATACAATTCCGGATATTGTTAAAAAATGTTTAGAAACTTGGAGAATGAAGCAACTAAAATTTGATAATCAACAAATGAATTGCAACATACTTGTAAATGCGCGCCTCTGATTGTGACGAACTTGCTACTCCTCTGATTGTGAAGAATTATAAATCATTTATGGAATTATAAAGTTTTCATACTAAATTAGCGGTTTAAGATTGCACTGAACATGACTTGACTAATTACCGTGCATCACCGGGTTTCTGGCTTATACGCATTGGCTAGCCTCTGCATATTCTGGTTTTCTAGCACCAAGCTCAAACACCTCCTCCTCAAACAGTTTTTGCTTTACCAACACCGACCTTTGTACTTCACTCTCTACAGCTACAAAAACCACACAATTATGGAAAGTGTTCAAAAATGTTTACAATATTTGAAGATGAAGCAAATGAAATGTGATAATCAAACAAAAGAATTGCAACCAACCTCTAAATGCACGCCTCTGATTGTGAAGAACTGAAACCTCCTCTGACTGTGAATAAGTTTGTATCATTATATGGAATTATAAAGTTATTGTAATTAATTATCGGTTTAAGATCACACTAAACGTGACTTGACTAATCGAGATAAAAGTTTTACAAAAAATATTCATTTATTTGAAGAAGCCGGAAGCTAGTTGAGAAAATTCAAAATGGATTTGTAAGAGGTAAGGATGGTGGCAGATTCATGTGACACGAGTGTTGCACGAATCAGTTTTGATCTGGCCCAATCAGATTTTAGACCAATGAACCTCCATAGCAATAAGTTAGAATCAGGTTTTAAAAGAGATAAGGTAAAATGAAAATAATGTCGTTATCATCATGGACACGGTATTTTTCATTTGTGTTGTCATCATGTTGTTTTGGATTGTTGGATTTTTCTATTTTATTTTAGTTTAAAGGTCACGTCAAAACATCTAGTGATTTAAAATAATATTCACTTCCTAATTTTGGGGTTTTTTACTTTAATGATGTTGGTAAGGGTTAGATTCTTATAAATTTTGTTTTTATAGTTTTATATGCTAGTCTACTTTTCTTTAAAAATGCATACTCTCAGTACTATGAAAAAGGGAAGAATAATGTTGCTTTATATGTTTCTTAATTTGTTTCATTAAATAGTAGTGTTTTACTCCACAGTACGCATTCCATGTTGATGATTTTAAAAAGATTTTTAACTGAAAATGATTCACTTTACTTCTGTAGTCAAATCGGTTTTCTATGTTCATATTTTTCTTTTTTGAACTTTTATAATTTTCTATCTTCCCGCAAATTTTAAATATATACTGAAGCTAGCGAGGTTTCTGATGGTTCACTTTTTTATTCCTGTTTTCACTCAGGAAATGTTAGTATTTGGAGTGATACTCATTAATTTCTTAAAGAATTTTTTCCAGGTTATTTAATAATCTATACCATATATAACTTCAATAAAATGTGTGTTTCAAAATAAATTATAAAACACGATGGAACTGGCAATTATGGGTCCTTTAACGAGAATTTTAAAACTTCGGGGTCAATAGGTAGTTTTATGGGTTTGTATACTTACCCAAAATTATTCAGAGAAGTTTTTCAGGAGAAGCCAAAACATCTTTTGATTAAATAATGATCTAAGGTGGAGCATGAGAAGTCGCTTCAGACTTCCATCTGTTATTTGATAGCACTGCCTTTAATCACCCATATCTCCACTAGTGATACAAATGGAGAAAAAGTTTCTTGAGAAAAATATTTTTCAATTAGAAGAAGCGGGAAGCTAGTTGTGAATATTCAAAAAAGGATTTGTGTGAGATACACATCATTATATGGATTTAATTAAATCATCATATTTTATTGACGACTTGAGGTTGCATCAAACTTCACCGCATTGGTAGATTAAAAAAATTTAAAGAACAATATTCATTTATTAGATGAAGATAAAACCTAGTTCTGAAAATTCAAATTGGATTCGGAGAGATATGCATCAAGTTAGGGATTTATGAAATTACCGTATTGAATCAACGGTATAAGTTGCACAAAACTTGAGCATACACATGGAGATAATTTCTTAGAGAAATATATATTTATATGTGTGTGTGTGTTGATTAGGAGAAGTGGGAACTAGTTGGGAAAATTCAAAAAGGGCCTTGTCACTTCACTCTCCACGGCTGCAAAAACCACACAATTCATGTTAATGTTTAGAAATGTTTAGAATCTTGGTGAATGAAGCAACCAAAATTTGATAATCAAACAAATGATTTGCAACCAACTTGCAAATGCCAGCCTTTGATTGTGAAGAACTTGCTCCTCCTTTGATTGTGAAGAATTGTACATCATTATAAGGAATTATAAAGTTTTCGTACTAAATTAGCGGTTTACGATCACAATGAACATGACTTGACTAATCGTCGTGCATCACTGGATCGCGTCTGCTATTCTGGTCTTCTAGCACCGAACTCAAACACCTCCTCCTCAAATAGTTTTTTCTTTACCAGCACTGGGCTTTGTACTTCATTCTCTACGGCTATACAAACCACACAATTCTGGACAGTGTTCAGAAATGTTTACAATATTGGTGAATGAAGAAATCGAAATGTGATAATCAAACAAATGAATTGCAACCAACCTCAAAATACACACTTCTGATTGTGAAGAACTGGCACCTCCTATAATTGTGAAGAATTTTGAATCATTATATGGAATTATAAAGTTATCGTAATTATTTAGCGGCATAAGATCACACCGAACATAATTTGACTAATCGAGATAAAAGTTTGACATACAAATATTCATTTATTTGAAGAAGTCGGAAGCGAGTTAAGAAAATTCAAAATGGATCTCTGCAAGGTAAGCATCAGGCGAGATTCATACCCCACTTGTGTCGCACGAATCGATTTTAGTCTCGTCCAATCAAATTTTTGACCAATGAACCGCCATAGCAAGAAGTCAGAACCAAGTTTTAAAAATGATACGGTAAAATGAAAATGATGTCGTTATTATCATGGACAGGTACAATTTTTCGTTTGTAGTTGTCACCAATTTTTCATTTGCAGTGTCTTCATGTTTTTTTTTGGATTTTTGGATTTTGCTATTTTATTTTAGTTTAAAGGTCACGTAAAAAATTTAGTGGTTTAAAATAATATTCATTTCTTGATTTTGGGTTTTTTTACTTAAATAATGTTGGTAAGAGTTAGTTTTTTAGAAATTTTGTTTTAATAGTTTTATATTCTGGTCCACTCTTCTTTAAAAAAGCATACTCTCGGTACTATGGAAAAGGGAAGAATAATGTTTCTTTATATGCTTCTTCATATGTTTCTTTAAATGGTAGTGTTTTACTTTTCAGTAAGCATTCCAAGTTGATGATTTTACAAAGATTTTTAGCTGAAACAGATTCACTTTAACTTCTGTAGTTAAGCAGATCGGTTTTCTATGTTCATATTCTTCTTTTGTGAAATTTTTTATTTCTTTATCTTCCCGCAAATTTTAAGTATATACTGAAGCTAGTGTGGTTTCCGATAGTTCATTTTTTCATTCTTGTTTCCACTCAGGAAATGTTAGTATTTGGACTGATTCTCATTAATTTCTTAAAGGTTTTTTTCCTAGGTTATTCACCAATCTACTCCATATATAACTTCAATAGAATGTGCATTTCCAAAAAAATATATAACATGATGAAATTTGCAATTATTGATCCTGTAGCGAGAATTTTAAAACATCAGGGTCAATAGGAGGATTTATGGGTTTGTATAGTTACTTAAAATTATACATAGAAATTTTTTAGGAGAAGGCACAACATCCTTTCATTAGATAATGATCAAAGGCGGAGCTTGAGAAGTCGCTACGAACTGCCATCTGCGATTTGAGAGAGCTGTCTTTAACCAGCCATATATCCACTAGTGATACAAATGGAGAAAAAGGTTTTATAGAAAAACATTTATTAATTAGAAGATGCGGGAAGCTAGTTGTGAAAATTCAAAAAGGGATTTGTGTGAGATACACTTCATTATATGGAATTATAAATTATCATATTTTATCGGCGAATTAAGGTTGCACTAAACTTGACCGCACTGGTAGATTTAAATTTTTAAAGAAAAATAGTCATTGATTAGATGAAGCTAAAACCTAGTTTTTAAAATTCAAAATGGAATCGAAGAGATATGCATCAAGTTAGGGATTTATGAAATTACCATATTGAATCAACAGTCTAACGTCGTACTAAACTTGACCATGCAAATGGATATAATTTATTAAAGAAAAATATTTGTTGATTATAAGAAGTAGGAAGTTAGTTGGGAAAATTCAAAAAGGGCCTTAACACTTCACTCTCTACAGCTGCAAAAACCACACAATTCAGGATATTGTTTAATAATGTTTAGAATCATGGAGAATGAAGCAACCAAAATGTGATAATCAAACAAATGAATTGCAACCAAATTATGAATGTGCACCTCTGATTGTAAACAACCTGCTCCTCCTTTGATTGTGAAGAATTATACATCATTATATGGAATTATAAAAAAAATTGTACTAAATTAGAGGTTTACGATCACACTGGACATGAATTGACTAATCGTGGTTCATCACCGGGTTTCTGGCTTATACGTGATGGCTCGCCTCTACATATTCTGGTCTTCTAGCACCAAACTCAAACACCTCATCCTCAAACAGTTTTTGCTTTACCGGCGCTTGTCTTTGTATTTCACTCTCCACGACTATAAAAACAAAACAATTCTGGACAATGTTCATAAATGTTTACAATATTGGAGAATGAAGCAACCGAAATGTGATAAGCAAGCAAAAGAATTGCAACCAACCTCTAAATTCGCGCATCTGATTGTGAAGAACTGGCACCTTCTCTGATTGTGAAGAAATATGCATCATTATATGGAATTAAAAAGTTATCGTACTTAATAAGCTGTGTAAGATCACACGTAACATGACTTGACTAATCGAGATAAAAGTTTTACATAAAAATATTCATTTATTTTAAGAAGTCGGAAGCTAGTTAAGAAAATTCAAAAATAGATTTGTGCGAGGTAAGCATCTTGCGAGATTCGTGTGATACTAGTGTCACACGAATTGGTTTTGATCAGGTCCAATCAGATTTTGGATCAATGAACTGCCATAGCAAGAAGTTAGAACCAGGTTTTAAAAAAGATAAGGTAAAACAAAAATGATGTCGTTATCATCATAAACACAGTACAATTTTTCGTTTGTAGTTGCCACCAGTTTTTCATTTGCAGTTGTCATCATGTGTTTTAGATTGTTGGATTTTGCTATTTTATTTTAGGTTAAAGGTCCAATAAAAATATCTAGTGGTTTAAAATAATATTAATTTCTTGATTTTGGGGTGTTATTTTCTTTAATGATGTTGGAAAGGATTAGATTCTTAGAAGTTTTGTTTTAATACTTTAATATGCTGGTCCACGCTTCTTTAAAGAAGCATAGTCTCAGTACTATGAAAATGGGAAGAATAATGTTGCTCTATATGCTTCTTCATATGCTTCTTTAAATGGTTGTGTTTTACTCAGTAAGCATTCCAATAAAATTTGATGAATAATGAGCTCCTCTGATTCTAAAAAACTTTCTCCTCCTCTGATCATGAAGAATTATACATCATTATATTTTATTATAAAATTTTCATACTAAAGTAGCGGTTTAAGACACACTGAATATGACTTGACTAATCGCCGTGCATCACCAGGTTTCTGGCTAATATGCGTTGGCTCACCGGGGCCAGCATTTGTACTTCACTCTCCACGGCTATAAAAACCACACAATTCTGGACAGTGTTCATAAATGTTTACAATATTAGAGAATGAAGAAACCGAAATATGATACAAAACAAATGAATTGCAACCTACCTCTAAATGCACACCCCTGATTGTGAAGAACTGGCACCTCCTATGATTGTGAAGAATTTTGAATCATCATATGGAATTATAAAATTATCCCAACTAATTAGCTGTTTAAGATCACACTAATTATGACTTGACTAATCGAGATAAAAGTTTTACTTAAAAATATTCACTTACTCGAAGAAGCCGTAAACTAGTTAAAATAATTCAAACTGGATTTGGTCGAGGTGAGCATCCTACGAGATTCGTGCCCCACTAGTGTCGCACGTATAAATTTGATCTGGTCCAATTTATTTTGGACCAATGAACCGCCATAGCAAGAAGTTAGAACTAGGTTTTAAAAAAGATAAGGTAAAACAAAAATGATATCGTTATCATCTTGGACAGTGTACAATTTTCCATTTGTAGTTGTCACCAATTTTTTGTTTTCACTTGTCATCATATTGTTTTGGATTTTTGGAATTTGCTATTTTACTTTAGTTTAAAGATGACGTCAAAAGATCTAGTGGTATAAAAGAGTGTTCGTTTCTTGATTTTGGAGGTTTTTTTTTTTTACTTTAATGATGTTTTGTTTTAAATGTTTGTCCACTCTTGTTTAAAAAAAACATACTCTCACAACTATGAAAAATGAAAGAATAATGTTTCTTTATATGCTTCTTCATATGTTTAGTAAAATAGTAGTGTTTTACTCCTTAGTAAGCATTCCAAGTTAATGATTTTACAAAGATTTTTAGCTGAAATTGATTCACTTTAACTTTTGTAGTCAAGTTGATCAGTTTTCTTTGTTCATATTCTTATTTTGCGAACTTTTATATTTATTTATCTTCCCACAAATTTTAATTATATACTGAATCTAGCGTGGTGTCTGATTGTTCACTTTTTTATTATTGTTTCCGCTCAGGAAATGTTAGTATTTGGAATGATACTCATTAATTTCTTTAAGGATTTTTTATAGGTTATTCAATAATCTATACCATATATAACTAAAAAATAATGTGCATTTAAAATCTTTTTATAAAACATGATGAAACTAGCAACTATGGATCATCTAAAAAGAATTTTAAAATACCTGGGTCAATAGGCGGAGTTATGGGTTTGTATACTTACTCAAAATTATTCAAAAAAAAAATCAGGAGAAGTCACAACATCCTTTGATTAAATAATTATCAAAGGCGGAGCTTGAGGAGTTGCTTTGAACTTCCACCTTTGAATTGATAGAAATTTCTTAATCACACATATCTCCACTACTGCTACAAATGGATATAAAGTTTTCAGAGAAAATATTTATTAATTAGAAGAAGCGATACGCTAGTTTGAAAATTTAAAAAGGGATTTGTGTGAGATACACATCATTATGTGGATGTATTAAATTATCATATCGATATTTAAGGTTGCCCTAAACTTGACCGCACTGGTAGATTTAATTTTTATAAGAAACATATTCATTGATTAGATGAAGGTAAAACCTAGTTGTTAAATTTCAAAATGGATTTGGAAAGATATGCATCTAGTTAGGGATTTATTAAATTAATTTATTGAATCCACGGTCTAAGGTCACATTGAACTTGACCAAACACATAGAGATAAGTTCTTAAATAAAAATATTTATCGATTAGGAGAAATAGGAAGTTAGTTGGGAAAATTCAAAAAGGGAATAGGCACTTCACTCTCAACGGCTGCAAAAACCATACAATTCCAAATATTGTTCGGAAATGTTTAGAATCTTGGGGGATGAAGCAACCAAAATTTGATAATCAAACAAATGAATTGCAACCAACTTGTGAATGTGCGCCTCTGATTGGGAAGAACTTGGTCCTCCTTAGATTGTGAAGAATTATAAATCATTATACGGAATTATAAAGTTTTCATACTAAATTAGCGGTTTAAGATCACACTGAACATAACTTTACTAATCACCGTGCATCACCGGGTTTCTGGCATATACGCGTTGGCTCGCCTCTGCATATTTTGGTCTTCTAGCACCAAACTCAAACACCTCCTCCACAAACAGTTTTTACTTTACCGGTGTCGGCCTTTATACTTCACTCTCCACGGCTACAAAAACCACACAATTATAGACAGTGTTCAAAACGTTTACAATATTTGAAAATGAAGCAACCGAAATGTGATAATCAAACAAATTAATTGCAACCAGCCTCTAAATGCAAGTCTGTGATTGTGAAGAACTTGAACCTCCTCTGATTGGGAAGAATTTTGTATCATTTTATGGAATTATAAAGTTATCGTAATTAATTATCATTTTAAGATCACACTGAACATTGCTTAACTGATTGAGATAAAAAAATTTACATAAAAATATTCATTTATTTGAAGAAACCGGAAGATAGTTAAGAAAATTCAAAATGGATTTGTGCGAGGTAAGCATGGTGCGAGATTCATGTGCACTAGTATCGCACGAATTGGTTTTGATCTGGCCCAATCAGATTTTGGACCAACGAACCTCCATAACAAGCAGTTAGAACCAGGTTTTAAAAAAGATAAGGTAAAAAAAATAATGCCATTATCATCGTGGACAGAGTACAATTTTTCGTTTGTAGTTGTCACCAATTTTTCATTTGCAGTTGTCATCATGTTGTTTTGGATTGTTGGATTTTGCTATTTTATTTTATTTTAA
>JAULKJ010316528.1:0-10687 GCA_032355405.1 Rubia balearica | reverse complement strand
ATTTCTTCAAATTTACACTTTAAACCTTGGTCTTTCCATGACTTATGGAAAGACCGTCTTTCAAGAGACGGACTCTTATGTTAATAACAAATTCAAATAAGTATACATCAATTTAATTATTCCATGTAAATTAGTTTATTTAAATTAGTATTTATGAATACTATGATAATTTAGTATATGTTAACATTAGTAAATTTTAATGACTAAATTGTTTTTTTTGGCCCCTAACATAGCATTTATACCATTTTTTTGGTCCCCAAGACCAAAACCACGTCTTTTCAGTATCCCACAAATTCATAATTAAATTTTGGTTCCCAAAACTAGATTCCGGGTGGTTTTAAGGTAGACTAAATTATTTTTTTATCCCTAACATAGCATCTTATTCCATCTTTTGGTCCCCGAAAACCACCCGAAATATGGTTTTGGGGACCAAAAATTTTATTTTGAATTTGTGGGGTACTAAAAGGACGCAGTTTTAGTCTCAAGGACCAAACAAAGGTATAAGATGCCATGTTAGGGACAAAAAAACAATTTAGACAATTTTAAATTTTATTATTATGGGGAAATTCTTTTAGGGATATATACAAATATAACCATATATACTTTAGTAGGTGAAAATATAACCCTATAATAAATAAAACTACAAATATAACCCTAACTAGCTGATGAAAGTGAAAATATAACCTTCTGGTGATAAATTCGGCGTTGACCGTATTTTTCCTGTTGACCCTAAAAATGCCCTCGGACCAAAAGCTGAATTTGGGTGGACAACTATACTCTTACTCATCACCGGACCGCCGCCAGACAGGGTAGGGTTATATCAACACATTATGAAAACTGATAGAATTATATCAACACATTCTTAAAACTTATAGGGTTATATTAGCACATATTACAAAAGCAAAACCCATCAATATTAAAACCCCTATGTCGAAGAATATAACAAAATAATAACTACGCACAGAACATCAAAGGTCATCAAATCATCAATCTGAACTAAAGTTAACAGAATAAACAAAATATCATTAAAATCCTTCTATTCTATACCATATATACTGCATATCTCTATTCGTGTGATGAGAAGTAAAAGAAAATCAAAGAATGAAAATCAATATCATATTAATCTAGTGAATTAAGGGGAATTTTGGATGAAGATACCATTTTTGAAAGGTTCCCACACCTCCACTTAATTGTCCGGTGCATTGATCCCGCCAAACCTCTTTTTTCACCACTAGAATCACATTTTGGAACATCGAAAACTGTTAAAAGAAGTTGAAATGGCAGTTGCGTGTGGTTAGCATTGATTTTGTACTAATATGACACTTTGTTTATGTAGTATATGCTGATATAACCCTACATTTTTTACGAATGTGCTAATATAACCCTATAAGTTTTAGAAATGTGCTGATTTAACCTATCCTTTTTCATAATATGCTAATATAACCCTACCTATTATGACGGCGATGTAGCAGTAGTCCGGAAGTGGCGTAGCGTTGGTTAAGTAGCGGTCCGATGACGATCTGATGGTGGTCCAGAGGTGGTTCAGTATTAATGATGCTATGGGCAACAACGTCATTTCTTATTTTTGCTTTTTAATTTTTTTCAGAAGGGCAAAAATATATTTTCACAAAATTCTGGCTAAAACTTGCCGGAAAGGGTTATATTTGGACTTTCACTTATTATCTAGGATTATATTGGCACTTTCAATTATCATAAGGTTATATATGCACTTATGTGAATTACATGGGTTTATATATGCACTTTTTACTTCTTTTTGTGTACATTAGCATATGTAAGATAATGTATGTAAATTAGTATATGTAAATTAAATTAATATATTTAAACTAGTTTATGTTAAATAACAAATTTAAATAAGTATATTTCAATGTAATTAGTATATGTAAATTACTTTTTTAAATTAGTAATTTTGAATTAATCTATGACAATTTAGTATGTGTTAGCATTAGTAAATTTAAAATTATTATTGTTAAGGTGAAATTATTTATATGTAAGGCTAATACATGTAAGTTAATATTTCTGACGTTCGGAAAAAATGAATTTTACATTTAGAAAATGAATTTTGTGAACAAAGCGATAATGTAGTAGAAGTGTTTGGGAATAAAGACACAAGAAGAAAGCCTCTAAAAAAAGAGATGGAATGAAGAAGATGATAAGGTTCTATGTGATGCTTGGTTCGACCATTCCACTGATTGTTTACATGGTACAAATAACAATGCTAGGGTATTTTAGACCAAAATTATGAATGAAATGAATCTGTAGTGACGACAATGCTCCAGGACATTAAAGAACACCCCCTAATAGTGGTGAAGTTGGTACACCACAATATCCACCGAGATCTATTGCTGTTAAAACCGCTAAATGCAAGTCAAAAAGAAAGACAAAGGCAAAGGGGATGACAAAGGAAGATGGGCAATCTGTTGGTTCGCAAGAAGAGAGCTGATTTTTTTATGAAACAAACAAATTTTTGAAAAGGTTGATAGTTCTTGAAAGAGAAAAAAATAGAGTCAAATGGGTAGCAGTGGAAAATTGACCGAGGGTGCAGCAGGAGCGTGATAATTAATAAAAAACGTTACAGATTTGATGGTAAAGAAGTGTTATCCCCAGCGGAGTAAGAACTGAGAGCAAAAAAAATAATAATTAGGATAATTCATAGACCTTAAAGATTGTAGTTTGTTTATTTGTAAAAATTGGTCAGACTAGACCCTAAATTTATGTTTTCGCTTAGTAACAATGGGTCATATTAGATCAATATTTATGTTGCTATATTCAGTTTCATATGTTCAAGTTGTAATGATTTGGCCGATTTAGATCAATATGAGATTTATTTACGTAAATCAACACTTCATCTTTCAAAGATTCCTCTCCGACAAAAGTAGTTGGGTTGTCATAGACACGTCCCATGTTTTCACCTGGTTTAAATTCATCATTAAAAAATTTCAAAGCTGCCAAAAGTAACGAGGTTTTCATATAAAAGTTTGAGGTTTTCATATACAAGTTCCATTTCTTCACGTGGGTTGAATTCGTCATTCAAATATTCCACCGACATAAAGTAATGGGGTTATCATGGACACATCCCATCTCTTCACTTGATTTGAATTCATCATTCAACAATCCACCCACACAAAAGTAATCGATTTGTTATAGACATGTTCCATCTCTTCATGTGGGTTGAATTCATCATTCAAAGATTCCTAAACCTTAAAATAGTTCGATATAAAAGATGGCATTCTTTTACCTTCCATTTCAACCCCAAACTTTAACAAAAAGCTTTGACTTCTATAACACAACCATGTCTTCCTCTAATTCCCCAAACAACGATGATGATCTTTACGTTGCAGAATTATTGATCTGCACATAAAAACATGTATTATCCAATGCATTTAGCACACTTATTAGTATGTTTTGGTTGGTTGATTGCTAGGTTTAGTTGGATTTACATTACCAGGGGTTTAGATCACCATTGTTGGTTTTCTTATCTAAATTCTTAGTTTTGTAGACTTATTAGACCAAATGGATGTTATATGATTACAAGTATCTAGATCTTGTTTTGTGAGTTTATATGTTAGATTGCTCTTAAGCACTTCGACGTAGATCATAGAAGACCATTCACAAAGATGGTAGTGGGTAGTATATGGTCATTCACAACGATGGTAGTAGACAGAAGGCCACGAGTCAAAACCTAAACTCATCCGTTAACAAATGCATTTAGCACACTTATTAGTATGTTTTGGTTGATTGATTGCTATGTTTTGTTGAGTTTAAACTACAAGGGATTTAGATAGCCATTGTTGGTTTTGTTGTCTAAATCCTTAGTTTTGTAGAGACCTATTGGATTTTATGTCCTAACAAGAATTTAGATCTTGTTTTGTGAGCTTATTTGTTAGATTGCTAGTAAGTACTTCAGTGTAGATGGTAGAAGGTCATTCGCAAGGATGGTAGTAGATAGTAGTAGGCCATGAAGGATGAAGTGATGCAAGCTTTAGGGAGATTGAGCCTTAGTGCGGAAAAATCAGAAAAATTTCAAGAAAAATCCTAGTCGAGCATCAAGAGCTTAGAGACTCAAACTAGTCAAATGGCTCAAATATTGAATAAGTTGAGTCAAGAGATTAGGGAAAACTTCCTTCCTAACCAGAGTTGAATCCTCGCCAAAATGCAAGCGTTATCACTTTGATATGTGGTAAGGATATTGGTACTTCCTAGGATGGTGATATTGTTGAAAATGTGCCTAAAAGGGTGGAATTTTTTGAGAAGGAAATAGAGTAAGAGGCCAGGAAATTAGCCAAGAAGAGAGTGAACAAGGTAAAGGAGATTGAGGAATATGTCATCATCAAAAATTTGGATTCCAATCCCAAACCATCATCCCCTACTCACAAGAAAGAAAAGATGGAGGAAGTCCCTTCCTATGTGCCAGAACCACCTTTTCCGGGAGCTTTGAAGGACAAACAAAGGAAGGAAGACAATAAGGAAATCTACAAATTCTTTCGTAGATGTGAGGTAAGTATACCTCTTTTGAATGCTATTGAAGAAATTCCTTGATATGCTAAATTTCTTAAGAAATTGTGTGTTGTGAATAGAAAACAAAGATTAAAGAATAATCTTCAGAGTGGGAAAAATGAACATGTCTCCGGTTTGTACCAAAAGGAGTTACCCCTAAGTGTAACGATCTCGACATGTTCACAATCCCTTGCATGACAAATAATTTAGATGCTTCAATAAATGTGATTCCTTACTCTCTATATGAAAACCTCAATCTAGGTACTTTGCACAAAATGAGAGTGGTAATCTAATTGGCCGATCGTTCTAGTGCATACCCTAAGAATATTTTCGAGGATGTGTTGGTTAAGGTGAATTCCTTAATATTCCCTGTAGATTTTTATATCCTTGACATTGAGCATGGTAAACATGCAGCCCCAATTTTATTGGGGAGACCATTTTAAAAAACTTCTAGGACGATAATTGATGTGCATAATGGTATCCTCACCACGGAATTTGATGGGATTAAAGTATAATTTAACACAAATGGTTCTATGAAATATCCTATTGAAGAACATTCTTGCCATGCTACAGATATTATGGAAAATGTCATGCGAGATGTTTTTGAATTAAGTGGTGAGGATTCTTTGTTAGTTGCTTTGGAATGTGATATTAATGATGCATGTCGTGTATATTGCATGCGCACTAATTTGAAGGAAATATTTGAGGACTAGAATATTCTTCAAGAGATGAGAACAAACCCTCCTCCTCTAGCCTTAGAGGAGCCAAAACCTTGGCCAAGTGAACCCAAGTATGCATTTCTTGGGGAAGGTGAGACACTACCGATCATCATTTCGAGTAACCCAAGAGGAAGAGGATACGATAATGGTGGTGTTGGCGGAAAATAAGAAGCAACTGGATGGACTATTGCCGACATCAAGGGTATAAGTCCATCCACTTGCATGCATCAAATTTTGTTGGAAGATGATGCAAAGCCCTTGCTACAACCCCAAAGCAGGTTAAACCCACCTATGATAAAGGTGGTGAAGGCGGAGATCATCAAATTGCTTCAAGCGGGGATGATTTATCCGATTTCAAGAAAATGAGTGAGCCTAACTCAAGTTGTGCCAAAGAAAAGTGGGGTGACATTAGTTGAGAATGATAAGGGTGAAATGTGCCCACTCGTGTCCAAAACGGGTGGTGCATTTGCCTCGACTATCGAAGGCTAAATGCAGTAACTCGGAAGGATCACCCCCCATTGTCGGTCATTGATCAAATGCTTGAGCAATTCTTCCATTTTATTGCTTCTTGGATGGATATTCAGGCTATTTTCAAGTGGCCATCGCCCCAGAATACCAAGAGAAAACAATCTTCACGTGCCCCTTTGGTAAGTTTGCTTACCCGCGTATGCCTTTTGGGCTATGTAGCTCCCCCGCCACATTCCAAAGGTGTATGGTAAGCATTTTCTTGGAATTGTCCAAAATTTTTGTTGAAGTGCTCATAGATGACTTCACTATTCAAGGTAATTCCTTTGATAGTTAATTAGCAAATTTAGCACAAGTTCTTAAGCATTGCATTTATACCAATATTGTGTAAAATTATGAGAAATGTCATTTCATGATAGAACAAGGAATTTTCTTAGACCATTTTTCTCCTCTATGGGTATTGAGGTAGATAAGGCTAAGATAGGCACAATTAAAACTTTTCCTTATCCAACTAATATGCGTGAAGTGCATTCTTTTCTTGGTCATGCAGGATTCTATTGCCGATCATAACATATTTTTCAAGATTCCATCTCCTTTGTGTAAGTTTTTGCAAAAGTAGATGGAATTTGTGGTTGACACGGGTTGTAAAAGGGCCTTCGATACATTGAAGGAAAGGTTAGTTTCGTTCCCTATCATACAACCCCCCGATTGGTCCATGCCTTTTGAGATTATGTATGATGCGTGTGATTATGCCGTTGGAGTGGTGCTTGGTCAAAGGGTGAGGAGAGTGCCTCATGCCATCTCTTACACATTCATGACTCTCAATGATGCTCAAAGGAACTACTTCACCATAAAAAAGGAATTGATAGCAGTGGCATTTTCCTTGGAAATTTTTTAATCTTATTTTCTTGGTACTAAAGTTATTGTGTACACTGACCATACAGCGCTTCTTCATTTGATGACGAAGAAAGAGACCAAGCCGAGATTGATTAGATGGATCTTTCTTTTAAGCGAGTTTGAATTGAAGTTATGAGACAAGAAGGGCGCGTAAAATCTCGTGGCCGATCATTTGAACCTATTGGTTCGATGCAAAAATTGAGGTAAATGTACCAATGACGGATAAAATACGGGAGGAGATCCTTGATGGACAATTGTTCGCAATCGAAGACCTCCTATTGTGGTATACCGATATCGTTAATTTCCTTGTCTCCAATAAATTTCCTCCTCATTTTTCTAAAGCTCAAAAGGATAAGCTAAGAAGCGATGCAAAGTATTATGTGTGGGATAATCTCTTTTTGTGGAAATATTGTTTAGATCAAGTTGTTAGGAGATGCATCCCCAATAATGAAGTGCAACCAATTCTTACATTTTGTCATTCTTAAGCAAGCAGTGGTCATTTTGGAGTGAAGAGAACTGTTAGGAAAGTCCTAGATAGTGGTTTTTATTGGGCTACATTGAATAAACATGCATACATATTTTTAAAATCTTGTGGTAAGTGTCAAAGAGTAGGGAATATTTCTTCTAAGAATGAAATGCCTGAAAAAGGTATGTTATATTGTGAAATATTTGATGTTTGAGGCATTGGTTTTATGGGACCCTTCCCAAACTCTTGTAGCTTTACATACGTTATTCTTGTGGTTGATTATGTGTCAAAGTGGGTTGAAGCAACACCCACTAGGAATGAAGATTCTAAAGTGGTTGCAGATTTCTTAAGGGATAACATCTTCTCAAGGTTTGGGATTCCTTGAGCTTTGATTAGTGAAAATGGAACCCATTTTTTTAATCGGACAATATAGGCCCTTTTGAAGAAGTATGGGGTCGCTCACAAGACCTACACTGCTTATCGCCTGCAAACCAATGACAAAGTCAAAGTTTCCAATAGGGAAATCAAGTTCATCCTTAAGAAAATCGTTAATACTAAATGAAGGGATTTAAGTTCTCAGTTGAATGAATTTTGGCTATATAGGATATTTTACAAGACACCAGTCAGTATGTCACCATATCGGTTAGTCTTTGGAAAACTATGCCATCTACCGGTGGAAATAGAGCATAAGGCATATTGGGCGGTCAAGAGATTCAACCTTAATGTAGATGAGCCGGGCACGACAAGAAACATGACCTTTTACCTTGGTTTTACGGGACCATTTACCTCAAATTTTAGTCCTAAAAAACCGAGGTAAATATTGCCGTAGTAAAAAGTATATTTTTTACCTCGATTCATAACCGAGGTAAAAAAGTATCTTTTACCTAAATTTTGGACCAACGTAGACAGGTTTTGTGATCGACGTCGGTGCAAGCAAGAAGGCCGACGATAGGCGATCATAGCTGCTTCTTCATTTGGGTCGACATTGGTACGCATAAGAACCAACGCAGGTCATAAAAGGATGGCATCTGATCGAAGAGGATAGCTGCGACTTCGAGCAGGCCGATGTCACGGGTAAATAAGAGCAACATTGCACAAACTGGTCTGCAACATAGCATGCTCTTGGGCACTCACGTCGTGTGGCTGTTAACGTGGAAGACTAATGAATATGACATTGTTTTGAGTGGGCCACAATGCAAATAAAATTGACACCGGTTTATGCAACGTCGGGTCGTCGCCAATATGTGCAACGTTGTGGATAAATCGTGGAGACATCGATACATGTAAAATATTATAATATTTAATATTTGATGACACAGAAATTTTTGATGATAGACATTACATGTTATTTAATATTCCAAAACTCTTGAAATTGGTAAACATCATACAACAATCAATTGCTGCTCAATTAATGTGGGAATCAATGACAAGTTAAAAAAACCCACATAACTTGAACATATATTACCAATACATGTTAGAATCTATTAAAATACATAAGGTTGATGTGAAATTGAAACATTAATAGTATTGAACCTCCATTGTCTACGTTGTACGGCATTAACACTTTCAGGGGGACTAGAGAAATGACAAGTCCGTTCATCTACATGCTGAAATCTATCGATAACTCTCTTTATACTATTACAACCAATACATATGAAACAAAAATTATTTAGAATTGGGAAGTCCCCAAATGATGTACACATAATATAGTCAAATATAGATGACATTAATTTCAACATGGAAAAAGTACCTGATTTGCCTTAAAGTGACGTCGCATGCGGGAGAGACCGAAGACGCACAATCTGACTGATGAGTAACGTCGGACATTCATAGATGTTTCAATCATTTCCTATCCAATGCAACATCGGTCAATATCTAGTCCCATATTGTATGAGATGATTAATTGTGACCGGCGACATTCAACCTGTGTTCATACAAAGATATTTATCGTCTACAATCAAACCTAATTTAAGCCATTTTTTCTCACTCCTTACAGACTTGGCATTATCTTGGAAAAAAACAATATACACTACATAACATGTAACATCATCATCTTACTTCATGAAAATATTCAATCATTGATCAATGAGGAAAAAAACATATAGAAGGCATGATAATAAAATTGCTAAATGAACATGATATGGATGGAAAACTACTTCAATTAATTTGAACCCGGAGATGCTCCATCATAGGATGCTTGCTGATGTTTGAGAGAAGAATTTGATTGAGCTCTTTAGTGGTTGTAATGGTGTGAATGGAAAATATGGTGTGGAGTTGGCTTTGGAGGAAGTGCTGGAAATGGGAAATGGGTGTTGGTGCTGAGTATTATTGACATGAAATAGGATTGGGGGAATTTCGGTTCAAAATTTCGGCTCAAAATTTGGGTTCCCGCTAGAAATTTTAGGTTGACTGATGTCGGTAGGGTGTCGGTTGGTTGATCAATTTATGCGACGCATTTGCGACATCGTTCATGAGGGCCACATTCTAATTTTTGAAAATTGTCGTAAAATACTCCATGTTAAGATTGCAACCCATTCCGATGACCCGTTTATGCCCAAATATGAACAACATTGTCCTAAAAATGTGAATGACAAAATATTATCTCCAATTTTGTATTCAACGTCTACCACTTTCTTGGAGCGACCTAAGTGCAAAAATTAAAAAGTTCACCGGTTGTCCGAAACTAGATTACGATCGTCCCAGAAAGAAAATTTTCCATCCATAGTCGAACTTATACTAGCCGTGGATATTAAAGAAACTGCTCTTATTCCCACATAGACTTCCACAAGTTCTTCCCCAATAACCGATATATACTTATAAGTAATCATCTACAATTTACTCTAGGCCATGTACTAGCGCTTTTTAAAATTTGATGGACGGAATTTTATTATCTTTTTATTTCATAAAACACAAGAAAATGAAATTTCATGTGATTCTATGTGGTGGAAGTTATCATTCTCATAACGCTTATCGTTTGAGTATTAATGGAATACTAACAAAAATGATGGACGATTACCTCGGTTCCCATCCCTCTTAGAATGTATGCATAGTCTCCATATCAAATATTTGTCCTTATGTTAGGGTGGAAAGTCCTGAAGCACAGTGAACATGCAAGAAAGTTTGGGTCATGTGTAATTTTTTAAAAGTTTTGTCATACACTGTCTGTGAAGATTTAAGACTTGTTCCATTGACCCGTGCATGACCAAATTGGAACATCATGGTTATGACTTGGTGAATTAGATAAGGCCATATCTCCAATTTTGCATTTTGCCTTCTCCCACTTTGTTGGAGGGACCAAAGTGCAAAAATTAAGTACACCGATAGTCCCAAAATTGATTCCAATCGTCCAGGACGGGACCTTTGTCATCCCCACTCAAACTTATAATCCCTGAAAGTGATAAAAAAACTGGCATGATCCCTCGGAGATTTCCACAAGATCTTCCGATTAACCCTTTCATACTCATACGTAATTATATACAATTTACTCTAGACCACGTACTAGCACTTTAATAAAATTGATGTACGAAATTTCATTACCTTTTTAATTCATAAAAAGCAAGAATATGTAATTTTGTGCGATTCTATGTGATGGAATTTATCGTTCTAATAACGCTCATCATAAGGG
>JAULKJ010316519.1:0-10687 GCA_032355405.1 Rubia balearica | reverse complement strand
TTTTTTACAATTCAAACTACATCAACTTTATTGATGAATAGTGAAGTAAGACACAATTAGAGGGACGGAGGGAGTAAGTTGTTTTGCTTGTGTGCTAAAAACATATTATTTTAAAAGTAGAAAATACAGCATATTTTGGGGGAAAGCATAAGCCGATCTCGCTCAACTTTCAAAATAAACAAGTTTTACTTATAAACACAAGTCACTAAACAGGGGGTCATTCAAGGCAGTTCTTTTAAGTGAATTCTCTGATCCTGTGAAACCGTCTTTAATGACCCCTGCATCCACCAGTGACTTCCCCAAACACACCCGAATTCCCTCTTTTATAATATAAGGGGAGATAGTTATCTTGTAGTTACTTGGAATTTTTAAGTTTGTTATTTACTTGGGCACAATCAGCAATCCGAACTATATCTTAGAGTACCGTATAAGAATTGTAGAGTAATAGCCTTGATTTTTTATAGGTACGAGGATCCACAGCCGGAGATTTCCTTGTTCAGGGAGGCGAGCTTCGGGCACGGTGTACTGGAGGTGGTGAATGCAACCCACGCACAGTGGTCGTGGCACCGGAACGACGATGATGAAGCAGTCATTGCGGATTCTGTGTGGTTAACTAGCCTTGCTTCTGATCAAAGCTGTAAACTGTAAATCTGTTAACCTTGTGAAATAATTGGGGAATATTTAAGTTTTTTTCTGGGCTCTACTGTGAACGTATTAAACATTTCGGCCCAATTAAGCCCACAGTCACGATTTTGGGCTTTAAAAGACGGATACGACAGCATGCCATATCGAATGATAAAAGAAAAAAGAATTGGATTATTGGACAGATAGCATGACAATTATACCGGTGTCCATGTACGTATAAATATGTATTTTAAATAATTTATTGTACTCACTCCCTCCGTCCTAACAAATAAAGAGTCCGTCTCTTGAAAAACGGTCTTTTCACTTATGGAAAGACCAAGGTTAAAGTGTAAATTAGAAGAAATTAAGATAACATTTTCGGGTTGCATGAATCGGGTTATAAACTTTATAACTACTACATGTTGCATAATAAAATTTTAATGTTGCAACTAAGACCTTTTACCTTTTATTATCTAATTAAATCACGTCTTTCCATAAGCCTATAGAAAGACCGTCTTTCTCAATACTTTGCCTAAAATAAAAAGTTGATATTTATAAACAATTTGTTATGAAAAATTCAACAATATTATAGTTATTCATAATTATATTTAAATATTTGGTCAAACGTTAATTGAGAATATTGTTAAAAAATAAAAAGTGCAAATTCAGGTGAGACGGAGTGAGTACTTTTTTATGTAAATGTGTGTTAAATATATTTTAATCGGTATATTCTTTTAACTATACATAATTACAGTACATAATACATATAGTGAAATACACATTTAAAATTAAAATAAAACACACAATTGAATATTTGGAAAATACTTTACAGCTAACAGGATTTGATTCAAAATAACATTAGGACAGTACACATGTAGGTTTAGTTTTTTTTAAGTACACATGTAGGTTTAGTTAGGGGACCCCAGATGAGATTTGGTATAACAGAATTCCAAAAGTGTAGCACTTTGGATTTGGGCGGCAATTATGAGACGATAACCTTAGTATGAATTTATTTGTTTCTCTAGTTAAGTTTCCGACAAAGTCTTGGGAAAGAAGGGGTTTAATTAGAATAATAAAAGGTAAAAGGTTTTAGTTGCAATATTAAAGTTTTATTATGAAATATGTAGTAGTTATAAAAATTTATAACCCGGTTCACGCAATCTAAAAATTTTATCTTAATTTCTTCTAATTTACACTTTAAATCTTGGTCTTTCCATGACTTATGGAAAGACCGTGTTTCAAGAAACGGACTCTAAGTTTCCTGGCTCGTGATGGTATTATTAGAGTGATTAACATGTTTAACAATAGGAGGACACAATAATCAAAAACTTTGGCCTCAGTGTGGAAACTTTTTTGGTCTTTTCGGCTCTAATTTATTTATTTTACTCTAACTACATCTTTTCCTAACTATTCCTCGTTGATAAAAACTTTTGAGTCCGTCTCTTGAAAGACGGTCTTTCCAAAGTCATGGAAAGACTAAGGTTTAAAGTGTAAAGGAGAAAAAAATGAAGATAAAATTTTTGGGTTGTATAAATCGGGTTATAAACTTTATGACTACTACACGTTGTATAATAAAATTTTAATATTGCAACTAAGTCCTTTCACCTTTTATAATTTTAATTAAACCTCATCTTTCCATAAGTTTATGGAAGACGATTTTTTCCAAAATTTATGAAAAGACGATCTTTTTCAAGACTTTGTCAAAACTTGTATACTTAAAAAAAATAACAAGAGCAATGGACTCTCCAGTTCGACCAAAATACTCTAGCCATAAAACGTGAAGAATTGTGTTTCTCGACTCACATAAAGTATTCTATTTTAAAATATGCAAATTTAGTAATATATTTCATCACAATGCACAATTGAGATTGCAGAGGTTTTCTGTTAGACCGCCTAACGGTTAAGTTAATCATTAAAATTATTTTTTATAAATTTTAAGGTCAGGCTATGACTATTTATATATTGGGATTCATTTTTAAAAGATATGTATAATTGGCAAAAATTTGGGGAAGACTGTCTTTTCATAAGTTTATGGGAAAATGAGGTTTAATTAGAATAATAAAAAGGTAACATGTTTTAGTTGCAATATTAAAAAATTATTATGCAACGTATATTTGTTATAAGTTCATGACCCGATTTAATGCGACCCGATTTCTTCTAAGTTGTAGTTTAAATTTTGGTCTTTTAATGACTTATGGAAGGATCATTTTTCTAGAAACGAAATCTTCATAATTCTAGGTACATCGTCACACTAAATAAAAATCTAATTATTTTCTATCTCATTTCAAATTGAACAGAATCTTTTTTTCCAATCAAACATGTTAAAATTTAACCACATATTTGAATAGGTATATGAACAATAATATTATTAAGATATGAAATATTGTTAGATTCATCGTAACACATAATTTTTAAATATTAATTTTTTATATGTCATTATACGTAATTATATATATATATAATAAAAGATGTTTATTAAAAATTGTATTAAAAAAATATGCAATTTAAGTTGGGACGAGTGCGCAGTGTTTACTTCCTCCATCCTAGAGGTGATGTTGGAGAAAAAGTGTGATGGAGTGACGAAATTGTTGCCTACTCATTACATTTGCATTGGAGAGGCTCCGCCGAAGAATAATATGCACAGCAAACTAGAGAGATTTGCGTTGAAAATTCAACAAACAAACCACATTTGTGATTTGTTCCAAGAAGAAGAAGACCAAAACAATCCACTTGTTCTGCTTTCCGTTGACACCTGACAAACATAACCACATTTGTTCCAAGAACAAGGCCATGTCCAGTTCAAATGTAACAGGTATAAGTTGAGTTGAGTTAAGTTTATTAAGGTTTAGAAGAGTTGAAAAGAGATGGGAAGAGTTGATTAGAGTTGAAATGAATTGAGAAAAGTTAAAAAGATGTGAGCAGAGATGAGAAGAGTTGAGAAAAATTGAGAAGAGCTTAATTGAATTTAACTGAGTCAAACTGAACTGAAATGAATCAAATTAATTGAATGAAACTGAACTGAAATGGAAAAACTGAACCGAACCAAATCAAACTGAACTGAATTGAACAAAAATGAACCGATCTGCATCAAAATGAACCCAACTGAATAAAGTTTGAAGTGAAATGAATCAAAATGAACTAAACTGAAGTGGACTTAGTCCAACAAAACAGGACTGAATTAAACTGAATCGAACTGA
The DNA here is from genome assembly GCA_032355405.1 of Rubia balearica. Lineage (NCBI taxonomy): Eukaryota > Viridiplantae > Streptophyta > Magnoliopsida > Gentianales > Rubiaceae > Rubia > Rubia balearica. The sequence continues at coordinate 6,866 of JAULKJ010316519.1, read as the reverse complement.
ATCCAATTGAACTGAACTGAATCAAACTGAACTGAACTAAATCAAACTAAACTAAACTGAATTGAATAACACTTAACTGAACAAAAATAGTTAAAATAAGATAACGGTTAAATTATATTACATATTAATAATTAATAACTATTAATTAATAATAAATTATGATATAAATAATAGTGCATGTGAATTTTTATCGACTTCCATAATTTAAAACACTAATTAATATTTTAGATAGATTTTATCAATATATTAATTGTAAATATATTAAATAAAATCAATTTAGTTATTTAATTATACTACATATTAATATTTAATATTCAATAATTACTAATACATCATGAGATAAATAATAGCATGTGAAATAAATATTTTATTTAAAAATTTAATTCGTATTTAATAAATATTTTCGGTTGTTCACCTAAACCTAAGCACCTAAGACTATAGTGGCATATCCAACGCAACAGAGCTGAGAAATAATAGCCTGTGAAATAAATATGATATAAGTAGCTTTATTGGAGTTGAGATGAGTTTATTAGAGCTGAATGAGTTTCTTGGAGCTGAAATGAGTTTATTGGAGTTGAGATTATATGAGATGAGATTATTGGAACTGAATGACTTGAGAAGAGCTGAAAAAAGTTTATTGAGATTATTGGAGTTGAAATAAATTGAACTGGACAGGGCCTTGCTCTAACTCGTTCAATGTCATGATAATATTAGTTTAATGTTTAGTCTTTCCCACTAAAGAAAGATGGAAAGGAGCCTACTAACTATTAAAAAAACATATAAAAGTTAGTATTATTGTACTTTCTTTCGGTATTCTCTGTATTTTTCAGCATGGGCATTGCGACCCTTGTCTTTTGATGTTTCGGAGTAATGGTCGAATTCTTACCTGAGCAACACCAACCATTACTTCAAATTTAACCCAAACTTCTAAATTTGATGTAAGCAGTCGAATATAAGTTCTCCGATCAAACCACGAACAGAACATTAGATCAACTAAAAAAGTATATTTATTTACTAAAGAATCCACTCTTAACATAATAAATGGCATTAATTAAATTACAAGGTTCATAACTTATTATATTTATACATACATTGATAAAAATCATATAATGTACAACATGAAAATAATGTACTTTCTCCATTTCATTGAATGCGATACACTTTTTTTTTGTTGCTTTTGTGAATTTAACACACTTTCCTTTTATGGTAATATTCCTTCAATTTCATCCACTCGTTATATTTTTTCCTTTCTAAATTCAATTTCATCCACTCGTTATATTTTTTCTTTTCTAAATTCAATTTCATCGACTCATTTCATTCACCTAAATCCATGCACCTAGAGTTATGGTGTCACATCCAACGAAACGAAGGTAGTACTAGTACATCATAATAGTTTTGTTACATCATTTGTGGACACGGAACCTTTTCTTCTTAATTCATTGCATGCTCCTTTGAGATATTTAGAATACTTATTTATGTACATTAACTATAATTATTTTGAAAATAGTAGTACAATTTTAATTTATCATAGAATATATTTATTTATAATCATTCAAATATGTGTTTTTCAAGTATAAAATTATATGAATAGTTCGATCAGAATAAAAACATAGCTGTAAGTTAATTATATAAATTAAATAACTGTTAATAATTACTAGTTTCATGTACATCTCACTACTGGAGGATGGCTCATTAAAGACACCACTTAAAATGCAGTTTTGTTCGATTTCTGAAGAACCGCCTTCTAAGAGAACCCGAGAGGAGGTTTCGAGTTCGGAACCGCCTTTGATTGACATTAATTAAAGGCGGTTCTATTGAAGAACCGCCTTTAATTGAATGTCTTTGTTGGACTTTTGAGCCCAACTATATAAAGCTACTAGAGTTTCTTCCCCCTTAGTTATTTTTCTAACTCAAAATTCAGAACCGCTAGGTTTTCTTTCCCATAACCCATATGCGCGTTTTCTCCCCTCCACCACCTTCCCCTCCACCGCACACCATATTAAATTTTATGGTATTTAATAATTTGTTAATAATTAATAATATATTATGTTAATTGTATGTTAAATTAAATCTATGATATTATGTATGCTTTTGATAATCACAATAATTCATACATTCAAAATATGAAAATATGAGGGCAGGAGAGAGAGGAGAGCGGTAGAGGGAGAGCGGCGGAGAGAGAGGAGAGATCTAGGGTTTAGGTTGGAGGCAGCTTCTCGGCGGGAGGGAGCTTTGGGGGTTAGGAAAAATTACAAAATTTTACTTAGGGAAGAAGGGAGAAAATGAGCTATTTATACATAGCCCCATAAACAAAATAAAGTTAGCCCATTAAGGAGGTTCTTCAATAGAACCGTTTTTTATTGTTGTCCATTAAAAGCGGTTTTTGATGAACCACCTTTAATCGATTTAAAATTGTCTTTAAAACTTATGAATAGGCTTAAGAGAGAGTAGTTCGGAACCTCTTTCGGATCCCATTAGAAGACGGTTCCTCAGAAATCGAATGAAGGTGCCTTCTAAGTGGTGTCCTTAATGGGCCATCCTCCACTAATGTACGATCCAAGTCTAACCATTCAAACCCTAAAAATAATAATTTAGCATAGATCCAAATCACAAGAACATCACTTCATCATAACTATAACCATAGGAACAAGGATACGATGAGTGCCGTTTGTTTAGCGCATAAAACCAAATGTAATAATTAGCAATAGGTAGGATTTTATTTTCAAGTCTTCAAAGCAATATTAGGACAACCCGTAAAGTGGGCAATAATTTCATTACAAAGTCATCATAATCATCAGCCAGACATGAAATTAGTACTTAATAACTGAGAGTTATAAGATCTGAAATTCTTGATTAATTGACTAAATGCAACAATTTGGAGTACTTTACAGCATTTCTAAAATATTATACAGTCAATATTATGTGGCAACTCGACTCAAATTTTTGAGTGGGTATCAGATCATCCTACTTAAGCACCTTTTTCTTCCTCATAACCAAATTTAATTCCCATACTTCATGTACTTAAAGTAAGTCTTACAAAAGAAGAAATAATATAAATAATTAGATTAATAAATTAATTTTAATCAAGACTGACAAAATAATGCTTAACCACTCGTGTGCACGACCACTTTGCCTAGTCTACTTTCTAATGAACTGCAAATTGCATTAAAATATGTTTTTTTCGGTATTAAAATATAGTTTTCACGTGGCAGTGTTTTTTTTTACCATTACTCATAGTATTGTCAAAGATACTCTACAATAAGTAATTAGGGGAAAAGAATGACCAGTTAACTAATTAAATGTACAATAAACTAATTAAATAAACTTAGTCTATTAGTCGTAGATTAAGGCAAAGTCATGTTAATTACTTTTCCTAATTGGATATTTCACTTTTGTCACAAAGGTAATCTAAAGTGACAAAATTTCTTAAAGGCGGTTATTTCGAACATTAGAAGTCACTTTGAAGGGGATTTTTATGGTAGTGACTTTGATCGATTTCGGTCAAAGACACTCTGAAGAAGCGCCTTCTATCGAGGTCAGAAACAGTTTCGAATTTGAAACTTGTTTTTGATATTCCCCCAAAAAAAGTCGTCGGAAACCTATAGATTTTCGGTGGCGAAGCAAAGCCAACCAAATCTGCTGGGCTTCAGGGGCGGCCAACGTGACCCAACAACAGAGAAACAACATCAATCGGTGACAACATAGGGAGAACAGCTTCAAATGGTGACAACAAAGGAAGAACAATTTCAATCCGTTACAACATCAAAAGGATACAATCGGTTACATCAAGCGGCAGTGACGAGTGGCGGAGGACCCAACGGCGGAGCCGGAGTCGAGCAGGCTGAGGCAAAGCCTGAGTCGAGCGGGGGGTGGAGTCAAAGTGAAGCGACGGAGGTGGTTCCTTGTTTAGCGGCGGAGGCAGAGTTGTGCGGAGGAAGAGTTGGAGTCCAACATCGGTTCCTTGTTTAGTGGCAGAGGCGAAGTAGAGCGAGCGGCGAACATCTAGTTGATGGAGGTGAGGCTGAGAGAGTGGAGGCGAGGAACAGCGAAGGGTGGCGTGACGGTGGCAACAGTTGAGGGTGTGCAGTGGAGGGGAGAAAACGTGCATATGGGTTGTGGGAAAGAAAACCTAGCGGTTCTGAATTTTGAGTTAGAAAAATAACTAAGGGGGAAGAAACTCTAGTAACTTTATATAGTTGGGCTCAAAAGTCCAACAAAAACACCCAATTAAAGGTGGTTCTTCAATAGAACCGCATTTAATTGATGCCAATCAAAGGCGGTTCCGAACTCGGAACCTCCTCTCGGGTCCTCTTAGAAGGCGGTTCTTCAGAAATTGAACGAAACCGCCTTCTAAGTGGTGTCTTTAATGAGCCATCCTCCACTAGTGAGATGTACATGAAACTAGTACTTATTAACAGTTATTTAATGTATATAATTAACTTACAGCTATATTTTTATGCTGATCGAACTATTCATATAATTTTATACTTGAAAACACATATTTGAATGATTATAAATAAATATATTCTATGATAAATTAAAATTGTACCATTTTCAAAATAATTATAGTTAATGTACATAAATAAGTATTCTAAATATCTCAAAGGAGTATGCAATGAATTAAGAAGAAAAGGTTACGTGTCCACAAATGATGTAACAAAACTATTATGATGTATTAGTACTACCTTCGTTTCGTTGGATGTGACACCACAACTCTAGATGCATGGATTTAGGTGAATGAAATGAGTTGATGAAATTGAATTTAGAAAAGAAAAAATATAACGAGTGGATGAAATTGAAAGAATATTACTATAAAAGGAAAGTGTGTCAAATTCACAAAAGCAACAAAAAAAGGATTATTTTCATGTTGTACATTATATGATTTTTATCAATGTATGTATAAATATAATAAGTTATGAACCTTGTAATATAATTAATGCCATTTATTATGTTAAGAGTGAATTCTTTAGTAAATAAATATACTTTTTAATTGATCTAATGTTCTGTTCGTGGTTAGATCGGAGAACTTATATTCGACTACTTAAATCAAATTTAGTCTAAATTTTGGGTTAATTTTGAAGTAATGGTTGGTGTTGCTCAGGTACGAATTCGACAATTACTCCGAAACATCAAAAGACAAGGGTCGCAATGCCCATGCTGAAAAATACAGATAATACCGAAAGAAAGTACAATAATACTAACTTTTATATATTTTTTAATAATTAGTAGGCTCCTTTCCATCTTTCTTTAATGGGAAAGACTAAACATTAAACTTATAATATCATCACATTGAACGAGTTAGGGTGTGTTTGACATAATTATTTAATTGTTTTACTTATAAACTACTCCAGTGATAAGATATGAGTCATATAGTCCAATCTTAGAAGGTGTCAACCCAACAAAAGAATGAGACTTGGGTGATATGAGAAACCAAGTGAAAAGATAAGAGTTGTCGCTCGGCCGCTCAATCCATATAACATGAAGAGTCGAACGTAGAAAAAGGTAAGTTCACCATTCTCTCCCTTCTCTTGCTACAATTTCCTCAGTGATTATTCGACCTGATTTGAGCTTCAGAGTGACCACGTCGTGACGCCTCCCTACTTGGCCCTTTTTTGTCTGTCTTGTAGAAGTTGGAGCAGGTCGTGGAACGGGACAGTGACATCACGAGCCCACTTATTAAAATCGGACTCAGTGTATTTGGTAAACAATCTAAAACTAATTGCTTTATAAGTATAGCACTTTTTTTTGGAGAAAAATAGAATTTAGTCTTACTTCTAAACAAGTCAGTTTTTCTTATAATTATAACTCCGCCAAACACATCCTTCAACAAGCGACGATAAGAGGTCGTTGACTGTGGATTCTCCGGTATCGGCCACCAGCATTGTTGCCAGAGATTTCATTTTTATACATTATAATATTCACCGGACACCATCACTCACGCACCCTATGCTGCAAATAATACTTTTTCACTTAGATCAGATGCAGTGTAACTGGTCAAAAGTACGACCATTTATTTGGATCATACATATCCATGTTATGGGTAATCTTGGCATGAAATGTGAAATGAATTAAAGTACATACATACAAATTTTTAATAAAATAAGTTATTCCATCCGCCCAACTCTATTTGCACTTTTATTTTTTAACACTATTTTCTATCAAAATTTGACCGTATATTTAAAAATATATGAGCACAATTTTATTGTATATGATATTGTTAAATTCAATGTAACAAATAGTTTTTATATATCAACTTTTTATTTGATGTTATTATACATAGATAACCATATTAACGACCAGACATATTTTTTGAACAATGTAATAATAATTTTTGTGCAAATAGAGCTGAGACAGAAAGAGTAATATTTTAGAGAAAACTACTTTTATAACACTACATAATTCACATAAGTGTTAATATAACCTTTTGATAATTGAAAGTGCACATGTAACCCTAGATAGTAGGTGTAAGTGCAAATATACCCATTCCAGCAACTTTTAGTTGGAATTCTGTGAAAAGACATTTTTACCCCTATAAAGAAAAACAAAAACTGAAAACAAAATAAAATAAAATTAGAATTATACCCCCAACCCTAACCATATCTTTATCTACTCCATTTTCTTGTGTCTTCATGAATTGTAAATGGTTGATTGCTTCTCCCAACCATATATCATTTCATCTTCTGTTCCGATCCATTGCTTCTTCAGTTACTAATAATTTTCTTCTTCTATGATGCCTCTTCTTTCTGCTTCGATTGCCTTCGGTTGGGTGACATCAGGGCTGGGTATGTTAGAATTTCGCGATGGACCAAGGTTGGATGGCTTCGCAGCGGGTGGGTTAGGGTTTCATGAAGGCTAAGACAGGGGCG
>JAULKJ010316518.1:0-19470 GCA_032355405.1 Rubia balearica | reverse complement strand
ATATGAAGCAGTATTAGGTAACCCATTTTTACACCAAATAACTCCATTTAAGAAAACATTAACAGGATTAACAACTATAGGAAAGAAATTATTATTCTCATTTTAAATCCACCAACTCAAATTGAATTAAATTTATTACAGAATAATTCAATATATAAGAAGATATATTTATTGAATAACAAGAAAAAATATATAATGAGTTTAAAAGAAGAGTTAGGATATTCAAAAATAGAAGAACAATTAGGAGAAAGATTAATCCAAGAATTTTCTTTAAAAAAACTAGAAAAAGAATTTCAAAAAGAAATTTGTTCAAATCATCCAAATAATTTTTGGGAAAGAAACAAACATATTGTAAGTTTACCTTATGAAAATAATAATTAATGAGCAAAATATTCCTACTAAAGTTAGACCTATTCAAATGAACTCAGAAATGATAGAACTATGTAAGCAAGAAATTCAAAGTCATTTAGAAAAGAAATTAATAAGAAAGAGTAAATCTTCATGGAGTTGCTCTACATTTTATGTTAATAAACAAGCTAAAAAAGAAAAGGGAATTCCTAGATTAGTTATAAATTATAAACCATTAAATAAAGTATTACAATGGATTAGATACCCAATTCCAAATAAAATAGATTTATTAAAAAGATTGTTCAATGCAAGAGTGTTTTCAAAATTTGACTTAAAATCAGGATATTGGCAAATTTAAATAAATGAAAGAAATAAGTATAAAACGGCATTTGTAGTTCCATTTGGCCAATATGAGTGGAATATTATGCCATTCAGATTAAAGAATGCACCATCTGAATTTCAAAAAATTATGAATGATATTTTTAATGCGTATTCAACATTTGTAATTGTTTACATAGATGATATATTAGTATATTCAGAATCATTAGATAATCATATTAAACATTTAGAAATAATACTTAAAGTCATTAAGAAAAATGGACTAGTTATTTCAGAACCTAAGATGAAATTATTCCAAACAAAAATTAGGTTTTTAAGACATAATATTCATTTAGGAAAAATTACTCCTATTCAAAGAGCTATAGAAGTTGCAGATAAATTTACGGATGAAATAAAAGACAAAAATCAGTTACAAAGGTTTTTAGGATGTTTAAATTACATATCTGATTTCTTTCCAAAATTAAGAATTATTTGCAAACCGTTATATGAAAGATTAAAGAAAAATCCACCAATATGGAGTGATAAACATACTAATATAATTAAAGAAGCAAATTAAAAGCAAAATCTTTACCTTGTTTAGGCATTCCAAATCCAGAATAATTTATGATAGTTCAAACTGATGCATCTAATGTAGGTTATGGAGGATTTTTGACCCAAATACGGTCATCAACATAGTCAATAGTTAGGTATCATTCATCACTATGGATAGGAGGTCAAGCAAATTATTCAACAGTTAAAAAGAAATTTTATCAATAGTTTTATGCATTTCAAAGTTTCAAGATGATTTATATAATATAAAAAAATTTACTAAAAATTGATTGTAAATCAGCAAAAGAAATTTTACAAAAAGATGTTAAAAATTTAGCTTCAAAACAAATTTTTGCCAGATGGCAAGCAATTTTGTCTGTCTTTGATTTTGAATTTGAATTTATTCAAGGAAAAGACAATTCAATTCCGGATTTTTTTTTAACTTGTGAATTCCTTATAGGAAAGCATGAGTAAGTCCATTGATTCAGGAATCTCTTCAAGTTCAAGAACAGCTCGAGATTATGAAATAAGGACTAAGATACCAAAGCCTCTTAGTCCACAAGTACCTACTACAGACTTTCCACCATTGACATATTCAAATGTAGCCTAAACGCCTTTCTCAAAATTAATCCATACTCCAATTCTAAGCACACAATATACAATATTAACTCCAAAAGCCCTAAAAGTACACAACCATTTATTCCATAAGCCCAACCAACATTCCACAAACCCATTCAACAAGTTATTTCTTAAAATTCAACCCGGAATACATATTACAAACTCATTTCCAAACTGAGTCAGAAATTCCCCATCTCAAATACTATGTTGCAAAACTATTCTTACCCCAATGTCAATGGATAGCAGAAGACACTTAAAAAACCCAGAATTTTTACGAACTCATCCTCATAGATACCAATTCCATAGAAATTCAACATATCTACAATAAAAATGACCCAGACAGAATAGACTACTCCAAAGTATATATTAAGCAGGTACTCACCCAAGACAATTCCCTGATATTCATTCAAATAGAAACTTTTCAGTCAATTTTATTCCCCAAGGATTCAATTATGCCAACTACATTCAAGCCTGGTATAACACCTTTTATGTTAGATCATTTGACCATTCCTGATTTATTAATTTTCATCAACAATTCAAATCTGATGTTCCTATGTGGTTCTTTGATTGCTTCAAAATTATTGGACCAACTAAGGAAATTTATCCACCATCAGTATTGGAAGGATATGAAACATTCAATAAGATTAGTACAGTCGAAACATTCAGAAAATAATTTTTATTCCATTGCACCTTTAGAATTCCATGGATTTTTGCATGGAGCTTTCAAATTAAACCAATTTACCCAGACACACCGTGTTCATTAATTCGACAATTCAAGGTTAAATGGTGGAATAACTACAACGATGAGTTTTGTTCACCAAAAGCAGTTACCCATTACTTACAAATTGGAAAAAAGCTCAAAATCCAGTTTAATCAAGCAGACAAGCAAATTCAAAGTCTCATTCAAATAGCTCTGCAGCATGGAAGTCAGTAAATTACAGTACAACCAGCATCATACTCAAATCCACTCCAAGCAGTAATACCACAGTCAAAAACCCCGGTGCCAGTTCAAGAAGACAATGAAGAGGATGAAGACTTCAAAAATATGTTAGAGATCTACAAGAAAATAAAAAGGAAAGAAAAAATTAAGGAAGAAAATATCAAGGAAGAAGATTCGGAAAACCCCTTCGGAGGCCCAATGGGCCAAGATCCATTCGAATTTTGAAGGATGTAAGCAATGACATATTCAAGAGCAATCATTTAAGAAAAAATCAGAATCCACTCAAGACCCACTCAGAAGCAATTAGGCAAGTAAGTCAAAAAGCAATCAACAAGAGAGGGACCCAGACTCCACCCAAGAATCTACTCAGACTCATAATTCAAGAGACAAGACATAGTGGTGGGACTCAAACACCACTCAAACTCTACTCATTCAAAGCAGCCGGTAATGGAGGGACCCAGACTCCACTCCGGACTTTAAAATTATATTCAATAGCATTTGTGGATAAGATATTGCAGGATGTTTAGTTTCATCCTCTACTATATATACACATCACATATATCTGGTAAGTTCGTGGATAAGATATAGTTAATTAGAAAAGTCAAATTATTCTTAAATGTTATGGAAGTGTGAACAGTGAGATCAGGAAAAGGACTCACTCTTTCACGTGATGATATTAGAGTTAATGTTTAGTGCAGTTGGTGTTATTAATGTCACGCCTACCGAAATTCATGTACTTCACAATCCTGGCACTAAATTGAGTGTTTACTTTTCTGGTAGTAAAAAGAGACTATTAAAATTGTTAATTGGTGGCTTTAAAATGAATTCAGATCAATTGTTCAGGTGCAGTTAGAACTCTAGTTTGGATACTCGTTTAGTTTATTTGTATATTGGTATAATGATGGAACACTTAATTGGCACTTGGAAATTTGGTCATTGTCAGTTATGAATCTTGCTGGTGTCATGCCCAAGAATGAACACCATCTCTCTCCCCCTCTCTCTTCATGTAGGCGAAAATGATATATGTGTTGCTGCTAAATGATGGTGAGATTAATTGGATACACGATTACCATTCACAAGTTTGGGACAAGGTGAGACTCCAATAGAAGTGAGAGAGTTCCCATACGATGGTGCTGTTGGGTGGTATTCATCTTGCGTTTTGTTTCATATGTTGACTCAGTTTGATTTCTTAGGTTTCCAGTCTGCTGGATGGTTCTGCACGTCAATGGTTGTGGAACAACACCCGACCGCTCACCAAGTCATAATAGTTCTCTTATTATGATATACATAATTGTTCATTGGTATTTTCGCATGGCTACCTTATCTGTAAATTGTTGATGTACATATAGCAAAAATATAGTACGAGTAATTCATAAAAAAATTATCATTCTGGTTCCCATCTCTTAGAATGTGGAATCCTGTTTTGAACTAGAAGTTAAGGCAAAAAATTATTGAAATATGTGCACTTTCAAAAAACTGGGGGTATATGTGCACTAAACGAAAAACTCCGGGCATGAATGCACTTATCTCTTTAAAAATCACATTAGTAGCAATGCAAGCTACTAAAACATTTAGTAAATTGAAGAAAGCTATCACTATAGGTCTAGTCTTGAAAAAATAACGGTGTTTGATGAAGATTTTACAATTGAGGGAGATGCTAGTGATCAAGGCATTGGGGCTATGTTGATATATGATCACAAGCCTAATCACATCTTAATAGATATTTAGTATGAAAAATAAGGAATGTCTACATAAAATATAGAACTAATAGTTATGGCTGGAGAGAAGCAGTGACAATACCTCATTTGTAGTGATTTTATCATCAAAACATATCATCAAGTTTTAAAACACAATTGTCACTCATAATTTTTAGATGATATTCATACTTTTGTCACTCATTCTGAGCAACCAAATGAATTCCATGCTAATAAAATCCATTAAGAAGTTCAGTTCAATTCGAACACATTAATTTTTAGCTACCAAATAAATTTTAAATTGATGTCATCAATTCTGACTAATTAAATATCATTAATTCTGAGCAGCATGCCAAACCTACACTGGTTGCAAGTAAGACTGGGAACTGAAAGAGTAGGAATGTTAGAGGACCCATCATCACTCATAGCTTAAATTATCAATATATGCTTTTGATTCAATTGTGATTAAAAAAATGGTAACTTTAATAACAAATTGTAACATATGTGATGGAGTTTTTTCTTTTACACTGTACTTTCATTTTTTTGTATCTCTTTCCATAGCATTCTTTGATCTCTTGCTACTTTTGTAAGTAATTTTTCATTTTCGCTTCATACCTTTGATGTTACCTTCTTTGAGAACTTCTTCATTGATGCTGACATCTTTACTAGTACATTCTTTCACTCCCTTATGATTTTACACCTTATTTCCAAATCCAACAACTGCATCTTTTTTTTGGACATGCTACGAAAGTCGTCTTTAGCCATCTAATACATCTCATCCGATTCAACTGCTTTGGAGACCAACTGCTTTAAAAAGTGAGACAACTCTTTACAGCGCAATCCCAAATTTTCATTTTCTTCAGTTTTATCACAATTTCTTGTCTCAGCTCTTACAATTCCTTTCTTAGCACCTTTCGTCCACCGTTTTAAAAAATAATCATCAGGTATCCGTCTAAGACTAAAAGTTGTAAAAACTTTCAAAGTATGTGCGCATAAAATTCCAGCAAACTTAAACTTCTTACAACTTCAACAAATACTATTTTGTGATGAATCATATGTCACAAAATCGTGATACTTTTTTTCCCGAGTTGTAATCTTATAAATTGTTACGACCCTCTCTTGTCTTTCATTTTTCATTGCGCAATCAATTTCCTTGCATAACTCCAACTTAAATTTCTCAAATGAGTAAACACTTGTAGCATGTTTCAAAATCGCCACTAGAAATGTCATGGCTAGAGTACTCTGCTACATCTAAAATCAGAATTAGACTCCTCATTAGGACGATCACATGACAATCTCTGAAAGTGTTCAAAAAATTCAAATTAGTCATTCTTATAGTTGACATACCTCTTCAATACACTATTCATTGTCTCGCTACATTGTGTAGTAGTCATATCAGCACAAAATGTTTGTCGCCCATAAACTAACGCCCAATTTTTCTTTATACCAAACATCCTTTGCAACCATTTGTTTCTTTCAAATCACATCTTTCCAACATCTAATTCCATTTGTAAAGAAAATAATATTATTCCTCATAATCATATATCCACCTACTAAAATCAGTAGAAAATCTTTAAATTTAGCAAATATATAAAACCGATGAGTAGCTACATTCCTATAAATATGGCATATACATAAATGATGATATGTATGCAGCCATTGAGAAGCTAATGTTGAAGCCATTCTTCCATCTTGATCTGTGAGCATCGTCCTAGGTGTTTTCCCATCATAGCTCTAGAAAATGTATCAAAGAACCTCTCCAAAGTCTTCGCTGTTTCACCATATAACAAAGCAGCTCCAAAAACTGCAGTTTGTTTATGATGATTGGCACTAAAAAATAATGCTATAGGTATATCATCTTTATGCTTTCTGTAGGTTGTATAAAAAAACCACACCACCAAATCGAGAAAAATCATATCTCATTTTGGCATTTGCACAAAATATATCTGTAATTAAGTCATCCTGATCAACCTGAATGACATAAAAGAAATTAGGATCTTCAATATGCATTATTGTAAAAATCATAATACACTCCAGTGTCTCCTTGCTGCTATAGATCTTTATGGCCGTGAGTAATTTTTTCGATCTTCCTGAATAAATTCTAAATTTTCTCGACCACCAACTTGTTTCGCCATGATGTCCAATATGGTGCTATCCCACAACATTTCACTATGTCCATTTCATTTTTTTTAGCAACACTAATCTTTCGGTAGCTTTTGAACATATGTGTCTTACTTGGAGTCTTTAACTCATGGGTATGCTCAGACAGATTCTATACAATCCGATAATTTCCATTTTCCCTACTACTTAATTCCATTCGAGATTTGCAATCACATCTTATTTCTGCATGATGAGACTTCACAAATGCATTCGTTTATCTTTAGGTAGTTTCCCTTCTCATGAGCAACAAAATATTATATCCAAAATGATGCCGGTATTCTTATCTTTATGTGCGGAACTTATTCTATTACTGAACCCCATAAATTTTGAATATATTTGATAGAACTAATAAGCTTTTGATTCACTATCAAACTCCATAACAAATTTGGGATTAGTGTGTGTTGCAGTTACACCTTCACCATATTCTTTTTCTCTATTTTGTTTGTGGGCTTGTGGCTTTATTTTATATGGATTGTGAGCCCATCCTTGTGTTGTTAGGATATTTATTTTGTAAAAAAATATTGGGACACGAGCAACTTTGGTTTAGGGGGTATATCTCCTTTGCCTTAGTATAAAAGGAAAGGGTTCCAGTAAATAAAAATAGAGGGGAGCCATGGGTAGGGGTGAAAAATGGCGAAAATAGAAAAAATCTTTGAACAAAGATTGAGGAGGGACAAACTTAAGAGAAAGGAGGAATTTAAGGTGGATTGTAATCCTTGTAATCTCAGTTGCTGATTCTAGTGGAACCATTCTTGCAAGACGTATGTGGAAACACCAAAACTGAATAAAATCTCATTGTTCTTGCACTCTTTGAATTCTTTGATCTTGTCAATCACTAGTATACTCATCATTTATTTCTTACATGCATTATATATTCGTTGTTTGTCACAACAAATTGGTATCAGAGCATTATTCGTGGCAAATTTGTGCTGTTTATTATGTGGCCACAAGGTGTTTGATAAATCGTCTTTGTTTAGTTATGGCGGTGACTTCCAAAGTTGATATTGAGAATTTTGATACGTCGAATGACTTTGGATTGTGGAAGGTGAAGATGGCAGCACACCTAGGCAACATAGGACATGTCAAAGCTCTTTCGGGAGTGGATAAACTTCTCTCTACTTGGGATGAGGTGAAGAAGGAAGATGTATTGCAAAGAGCTCACAATACATTGATCCTTAGCCTTGCTGATATATTGTCGAGGGAGGTGGTTCGTTGTAAGTTGGCCACAGAGGTGTGGTTAAAGTTAGAGTCTCTTAACATGACATAGACATTGTCATGGTATATATATCTCAAGGCACAATTCTTACAAATTCAAGATGGCAGAATGGAGAGACTTGATGGACCATCTTGATGATTTCAACAAGTTGGTGGTAGATTTAGAAAACATTGGGGGTGAAGTATGATGACAAAGATCAAGCTTTGGTTTTGCTTCATTCATTGCCTCCGTCATACAAGCACATTGTTGATATCTTACAATATGGGAGGGATGATATCACCCTCAATGAGGTTGTATGAGCCTTAAAGCCTAAGGAGCACAAAAGACGGATGGATATTGAGTCTACAAGTAGAGATAGCTTGGTGATGCACCAAGGAAGGTCGGACACGAAGATTTTCAAAGGCAAGAAGAAGTCGCGGTCTAAATCTCGCAGCTCTAGGAAGGAGTTCAAGTACTATTGGTACCATGAGATTGGTCATATGGAGAAGAATTTCCCGACGAAGAGAGATGGAGCGACGAAAAAGCGAGATGGTGAAGTAGAAGTAGCCCAAGGTGTGGACAATTGATACAAGGACTCCGAGGTCCTTGTAATTTCAACCTCGTTCCCAAGGTACAATGAAGGTGGAGCTTCAAAGTTTTTCAATGACCGAGATGTCGTATTTAGATAGTTTAAATACTAAATGACCGTAACGACTCAAGGGGCCAAGGATATCACAGAAGTTTCCAAAGAAAGGATCAAAATTTAGGTGGAGCTATTAGGGAAGAGTAGTGAAAATCAGGAGGGTGAAGACGACGACATTGATGATAGTTAGGTTGATGTTGATGATCAAGGTCAAATGGTTCATGACGATGATCAAGGGCTTGGATTATACGACTTGATAAGGGACCGACCTAGGAGAGAGACCTGAGCACCAAAAAAGGTATGGTTATTCTGATCTAGTTGCTTTTTCTTTGGTTTCCACCGAGGAGTTGGATAACTTAAAACCTAGATCTTATCTAGAGGCGAAGAGAAGCAAAGATCATGAATCTTGGAAGTGTGCAATGGAGGATGAGATGACGTCACTTGAGAAGAAAAATATGTGGGAACTAGTGGACAAGCCTATAGAGCTAGTGGTTGGTTGTAAATGGGTGTTCAAATGGAAAGAAGACATTATGGGGTTTGAAAAGCCCAAGTGTAAAGCAAGGTTGGTGGCTAAGGGATTCACGCAAAAGTAAGCGATTGACTATATTGAGATATATTCCCCCGTGGTGAAGCACACATCGATAAGGGTTTTTGCTTGAGATGGCAAATCAATATAATTTAGAGCTTAAGCAAATGGATGTGAATACGACTTTTCTTCATGGGAATCTTGAGAAGCGGATCTATATGGCTCAACCGAAAGGGTTCATCAAGGTTGAAGAGGAGGAAAATGTATGTCTCCTTAGAAAATCTCTTTACAGCTTGAAACAATCCCCGAGGCAATAATCTCTTAGGCTTGATGAGTTAATAGTTCAAAATGGTTTTGTTCGGAGCAATTATGATAGTTGTGTTTATATCAAGTGTGTGAGTGGTTGTGGGGTATTCTTGTTTCTATATGTGGATGACATGTTGATAGAGTCTAAAGACGAGAATAAGGTTCATGACTAGAAAAGGCTATTGAGTAGTGAGTTCAAAATTAAAGACATAGGACCAGCGCAGAAGATTTTAAGGATGGAAATCACACCGGATAGGAGACGAGGTGAATTATTTGTGTCTCAATGTGATTATCTTCCGAAGGTGGTGGCTAAATTCAGGATTTTGGAGACAAATGTGGTTTAAAAACCTTTGGCGGCTCATTTCAAACTCTCTGTAAAGATGTCTCCAAAGACCAAGGGGAGTTAAGTGAGTATAGAGCGGACTCCTTATGCAAGTTCCGTTGAAGTCTTATGTAAGCCATGTTGGGCACACAACTAGATTTAGCATATGCGGCTAGCCTCATGAATTGGTTTATGGCCAACCCTGGAAGAGAACATTCGGAGGTAACGAAGTGAGTTCTTCAGTTTGTGAACGGAACTTCAAATGTTGCCTTACACTACAAACGGGTGAATGAAGGTGAGTTTAAGTTGAGAAGATATGTTGATTCGGACTTCGCGAGTGACTTGGACAAGCGGCAATCATTGACCGGGTATGTGTTCACCTTATTTGGTTATGTGGTGAGTTGGAAGGTGCAACTACAATTGATAGTTACACTTTTCACGATGGGGGTTGAGTACATTGCCCTCACGCAAGGTGTGGAGGAATCTCTTTGGTTAAAGGGGTTGATCCGTGAGCTCAAGATCGCAGAAAATAAGGTGGAGGTGTTCTGTGATAATCAAAGCGCGATAAAATTGACCAGGAACCAAATGTATCATGAGAGAACAAATCACATTGCCGAGGGGTCCGTTATTGTTGAGAAATTGCACACGGATGGGAATCCGGTGGATATGTGTACAAAGGCAATGATGGGGATCAAGTGTCAGCATTGTTGCTACATGATCAACTTCACAAAGTTACGCAATTAGAGGAGGATCAGAAGAATGGTTCAATGGAGGTTCTGGTTGTTGGTTGCTATTTGGTCTCGATTCTTCATAAAGCCAAGGTGGAGATTTGTGGGCTTGTGGCTTTATTTATATGAGCAGTGAGCATCTTTGTGTTAGGATATTTTTTGTAAAAAATTATTGGGAAACGAGAAACTTTGGTTTAGGGGAATATATTTCCATTGCCTTAGTACAAAAGGAAAGGGTTCCAGTAAACAAAAACAGAGGGGAACCATGGGCGTTGGTGAAAAAATAGGAAAAATAGAACTCTTTTAACAAACATTGAGGAGGGACAAAATTGAGAGAAAGGGGGAATTTAAGGTGGGTTGTAATCCTTGTAGTCTCGTTTAGCATTATCTTATTGATTGGTCAGGGGAACTATTTGTTGTTAATGCACCCCTTGCTGTTTCGGGGAATAGTCATGAATGAAGTAGAAACTTGTCTGAGTTAAAAGTTCTTTACATTTTTTGGTTGAACTGATTAAAGATTTTAGTTTAAGAAATACCTGGTAAGTTTGTGGATAAGCTAGAGTTAATTAGATAAGTCAAAATATTTTTAAATGTTAAGAAAGTGTGAACAATGTGATCAGGAAATGGATTCACTCTTTCACGTGAGTATTTTAAAGTTAATGTTTGGTACAATTGGTGTTATTAATGTTGCGCTTACCAAAATTCATGTTCTTCACATTCCTGACACTAAATTGAGGGTGTGTTTTTCTTGTAGTAAAAAGAGACTATTAAAATTGCTAATTAGTGGCTTTAAATTGAATTCTGATCAATTATTTGGGACCAGTTAGAACTCTAGTTTGGATACTCGTTTAGTTCATTTGTATATGGGTATAATGATGGAACGCCTAATTGGCACTTGGAAATTTGGTCATTGTCAGTTATACATCTGGCTGGTGTCATGCCCAAGAATGAACACCGTTTCTATCTATCTATCTCCCTCTTCATCCATATAGGCAAAAATGGTAGATGTGTCGCTGCTAAATAATGGTGAGATTAATTGGATAAACGATTACCATTCACAAGTCTGGGACAAGGAGAGATGGGACAAGGTGAGACTCCAATAGAAGGAGAGAGATTCCATATACTGGTGCTGCTTTGGTGGCATTCATCTTGCATTTTGTTTCATATGTTGACTCACTTTGCTTTCTTAGATTTCCAGTCTGCTGGATGGGTCTGCACGTCAATGGATGTGGAACAACACCCGACCGCTCACCAAGTCATAATAGTTATAATATACATGATTGTTCATTGCTATTTTCGTAAGGCTACCTTATTTTTAAATTGTTGATGTACATATAGAAAAAATATAGTGCGAGTAATTCAGAAAAACACTATCATTCTGGTTGCCATCTCTTGAAATGAGGAATCTTGTTTTGAACTAGCAGTTAAGGCAAAAATGATGGAAATATGCGCAATTTCAAAAACTGAGGGGTATATATGCACTAAATGAAGAACTCTGAGGCATGAATGCACTTACCTTTTTAAAAATCTAATTAGTGGCAATGCAAGCTACTGAAACATTTAGTGAATTGAAGAAAGCTATCACTATAGGTCTAGTCTTGAAAATATTAGTGTTTGATGAAGATTTTACAATTGAGGGAGATGACATTGATCAAGGCATTGGGGCTATGTTGATGTACGATCACAAGTGTATTCATATCTTATAATAATTTCTTAGTATAAAAAATAAAGGAATGTCTACATAAAAAAAAAACCTAATAGCCATAGTCATGGCGAGAAAGAAGCGGTGATAATACCTCATTTGCAGTGATTATATTATCAAAATATATCATCAAGCCTTGAAATACATTTGTCGCTCATAATTTTCAAATGATATTCATACTTCTGTCACTCATTTGGGAACTGAATGTTTGAGGCACCATTATTACTCATTCTTTGTATTATTAATATACCGAAGTATGTTTTTTATTCAACTATGATTAAATTTTCAAAAAAATGGAAACTTTAATAACAAATTGTAATACATGTGATGAAGTTTATTTTTTATCTCTTTACAAAGCATTCTTTGGTCTCTTTCTACTTTTTGATTAACCTTTTCTTTTTTTATTCACGGTTCACACCTTTGATGTTTCCTTCTTTAAGAACTTCTTCATTGATGCTAAAATCATTACCTGCACATTCTTCCACTTCCTTATGATTTTCCACCTTATTTCCACATCCAACAATCACATCAATTTTTTCAGACATTCTACGAAACTAGGCTTTAGCCACCTTATATGTCTCATATGATTCAGCTGCTTTCGGGACCAACTGCATAACAAGGTGAGCCAACTCTTTATAGCGCAATCTCAACTTTTCCCTTTCTTCAATTTTATCATGCTTTCTTGTCTCAGCTTTTACAATTCCTTTCTTAGCACCTTTTGTCCATCGTTTTAATACATAATCATCGGGTATCCGTCTGATACTAAAAGTTATCAAAAATTTCAAAGCATGTATGCATAAATTTCCAGCGAATTCTAACTTCTTACAACTGCAGCAAATACTATTTTGTGATGAATCATATGTTACAAAATTGTGATGCCTTTTGTTTTGAGTTGTAATCTTATAAATTGTCACGGGCTCCTCCTGTCTTTCAATTTCCACTGTGCAATCAATTCCCTTACCTATCTCTTCCTTAAATTTCTTAAACACCTCAAATATGTAAACATTTGCAGCATGTTTCAAAATCGCCACTGGAAATGTCATGACTGAAGTACTCTAACCACGTCTAAAATCAACATCAAATTTCTCTTTACGACGATCACATAACAATTTCTGAAAGTGCTCAAGAAATTCAGATAAGTCATTCTTATAGTTGACATATATCTTACATACACTATCTATTGACTCACTACGTACGCTGTGTAGTAATCATATCAACACAAAATTTTTGTTGCCCATAAACCAATGCCCATTTTTCCATTAAACCAATCATCATTTGCAACCATTTGCTGTCTTTCAAATTGTATCTTTTCTAACATTGATTCCACTCGTAAAAAAAAAAATCACCTTCTTCCCCATATTCATATATACACCTGCTAAAATCACTATAAAAATCTGTGAATTTAGAAATTATATCAGATTGATGAGTAGTTGCATTATGATAAAAACCCATATACATAAATGATGATATGTATGCTGCCACTGAGAAGCTAATTATAAAGCCATAATTCCATCTTGATCAGTGAGCATTATCCTTGGTGTTTTTTCCCATCATAGCTCTAGAAAATTTATCAAACAACCACTCCAAAGTCTTCGCTATTTCATCATTTAATAAAGCAGCTTCAAAAACTGTAGTTTTTTTATGATGATTAGGACCAACAAATAATGCTATAGGTTTACCATCTTTATGCTTTCTGTAGGTTGTATCAAAAGAGATCATATCACCAAATTGAGCAAAATCATATCTCATTATTGGATCGGCATATATTTGTAATTAATTCATCCTCTTCAACCTGAATGACATGAAAGAAATTAGGATCTTCAATGAGCATTTTTTGTAAAAATTATATTAAAAAAACCTTCCAGTGTCTCCTTGCTTCTTTGCTATTGATCTTTTTATCGCAAGTAATTTTTAAATTATCTCGAATAAATGCTAAATTTTCTCGACCACGAACTTGTTTCGTCATGATATCCAATATTTTCTTTGGTGCTATCCCACAACATTTCACTGTATCTATTTCAACTTTGAGTACCACTAATCTTCCAGTAGCTTCTGTACAATCTGATACTTTCCATTTTCCTTACAACATATTTTCATTCGAGCTTTGTAATCACATCTTGTTTCTGCACAATGAGACTTCACAAGCGCATTGTGTTTATCTTTAGGTTTCTTCCCTTCTCGTGAGATGAAATTATAATAATGTATTTTAATTATATTTTTAATCAACACAATTTTTAAGTTATGCATTTTGTAACATATTTTAGCATTTAGATTTATCAAATTTTCTTTAGGTTCAAAATATAGGGTAACTCTACTATTAGATGGAATTACAGTTAAATTATAAATGAAATTTTTTGTTTCAATAAATTTTGAGTCAAATTATAATTACTTATTCATCGCGATACATTTTGAAAGGTTTTCAAAGTTATAAGAACCAAATTAAAATAAATAAAATCAAACATTAAATCACCCTATGAACTAAATCAATTATAAAATGAACCCATTTTGTCGGTCTAAAACAAGATCGTGTGAATATATAAATTGTGATACAATTATTTTTAAGTCATGCTTTTTAGTTTGTAGAAATATTTATAACATAGAGCAAATGACTTCGGTGACCCTTAACTATCACGATCATCCCCCCTTTTGGCCCTCTATTTTTTATAACACCATTGGCCTCTTAACTATCTAAAAAACCGGCTCATTTGCTTAATGAGGGGCCAAAAATGTTCAATGAAAAAAAGTAGAGACCGAAGGTCGACGATCGTGATAGTTAAGGGGTCACCGAAATCATTTACTCTATAAAATAATATCTCAAGTGCATGTGTTAGAGAAAGTCCAACAGCTTCCCTAAATATTTTTCTAGAAAAGGGAATAAAAATCAATATTCCTCATATTTTTTTGACTCAACTCCAACAGATTTCCTATTTTGCATAATATAACATTTATAACACTATACGTGCTTCTTATTCTTTAAAAAAAAATGAAGTTTAGAGTTAATATTTAATCACTTTAAATATATTATAAAAATTCATCACTAGTTTTTAAAAACAATCGATATAACGAATTTAAAACTAAATGTTTGATGTTAATTAAAAACTAGTATTCTTTTTGTTTTCTTCATATTTTCACCCAATTTAAAATAAAAGGTAGCAACATTAAAAAAATACAAAAAAATACAAAGGGATAAATACATTTATAACTCTAACTTTTGGATGAAAGTGCCAATATAAGCGCCAATTTAACCATAACTGATTATTGTATATGCCAATCTAACCCTAACTTTCAAAAAATTTGTGCCGATATAACCAAACTATCTAATTCCGGCGTTGACCCATGGAATTCCGACAATGACAAGAAATAAAATGACAGAAATTCCTTTATAAAGAAACTAAAAAATTGATACCAAATAAAACCCTTGAACTTCTTCTTCTCCAGTGCTATTTTCCGGCACACTCCTCGCCACCACCGTTTGCCACCACGACCATCCCTCACCGGCCACCCTAACCACCACCTCTGCCGTCACCAGCCACCACCTCTGCCACCACAACCACCACCACCTCTGCCACCACAACCACCACCACCACCTCCACCACCATAACCATCTCAGCAGCCACCATCTCAGCCGCCACAACCACCACCAGCCACCCCTCACCGTCGCCCTGATTTGCTCCGCCGCGGCTTCGAGTTGCTCCTACCGTCGCTCCACTGCCCATATTCACCGCCTAGGGTTTCACATCTCCATCACCTAGATTCACCGCCAGACTCACGATGCACCGCCACGGTGGAGCTAAAGGCCACGACGGAGAAGGCCACGTCGATCCCCATCCGCGACTGGTCAATGAAAAGGGAGACGATGCACATGATGATAAACAGGTGGTTCCACCAGTTAATGACGTCGCCGTTAAGGTCGGAGATTTGGTTCTGCCATAGGATGCTCACGATCTGTGGTCCGCCACGATGATGATCGACAGTTGGTCGTTGTTGCTGTGGGCGATGAGAATTCGCAGGAACTAGTCAAGGTGAAATGTCAGCCTCGAGAACTGCGGAGGTGCTAATAATGAAGAAAATGGGAGGCGATTTGGAAAAAGTGTGGTGAGTGGCGTTAGGTTAACAAATGGTCTTTTATTTTTTTAAAAATCAAGGGTAAAATTATCTTTTACACAAAATCCAGCCATCTGAATGTTGACTGAAAAGTCAAACGAGTTAAAGATTAGATTGGCACTTTCTGAGATTGCAGGGTTATATTGGCACTTTTAGCCTAAAATCAAGGTCATTTTAGCACTTTACCCAAATATAAAATATAAACCAAAGATATTTATTCCAACCTTCTAAATAGATAATTATTGACATCAAATAATTATTGACAAAACCTACAAAAAATACATAAAGAAGCATCTCACTCGAGCTTGAGATTGTAGTGATTTTCTCTAAATTTTCTTGTTGGAAGTCGAGTGTACTTTTTCATAGGATCTGAAGAATTAGGGAGATATGAGACTTAAATTTTTAATGGAACAAAGAATATTATGTTATGAATTGATGCATTTAATTGAAATTGCATTAAATTTTCACTCTCTGTAATTTTCCCTCTCTTTCTAGAAATATAGGGAATGGAGTTGTCTCTCATCAAAATCCTATTTTAGGAAATGAGATGGGAAAACTATTGGAGTTAAAAAAAATGTAGAATTCATAAAATCAATGAAATCCCTATTATAGGGAAGCAGTTGGACTTGCTCTTAGATATTACAGCAAGTCCGACAACTTCTCTGTAATAAGAATTTTCATTGACTATAGGGATTATACAAAGTTTTTCAATTCCAACAATTTCTCCATCTCATTCCCTAAGTATTTTGATGAGAGAGAAGACTTCAATCCTTATATTTGTAGAAAAAGGGAAAAAATTATAGAAACTGAAAATTTATTGCAATTCCAATTGAATGCATCAAATCATAACATACTATTCATTTTTCTATTAAAAATATAAGTCTCATATTTCCCTCATTCTTACATTCCTACTAAAAAGTACCTTCGACTTCCAACAAAAAAATTTAAAAGAAAAAATTACTACAATCACAAGTTCACGTTGGATGCTTCTTTATATTTTTTTGTAGGGTTTTGTCAATAATGATTTGTTTAAAAGATTGGAATTAATCTCCTTGGTTTATATTTTATAATTTTTTTGAACTTTTGAATGTTGTTACTTTTTATTTCAAGTTAGGTGAATATAGAAAAAGAATACGAAAAGAAAACTAGTTTCTTATTAACATCAAAGTTTAGTTCAAATTTGTTATGTTGATTATTTTTAAAAATTAACTTAGCTTTTGTACTCCACTTGTCCCATTTCAAACTGCAATTTAATTATACATTTAGACAAAAATTCTTAACTTTGACCATAAAATTGAATTAGTGTCCAAGTATATATTTTACTATGTGATACCTTGTTAGATTGATGATAACATATATTCATAAAATATCAAATTTTTCACAAAATTAAATTATCCTTAGTGAAGGATGTTAAGGATCAAATATTTTTCAAGTTAACGGCTAAAAATCAAAATATGCAATTTAAAACGGGATAGAAAGAGTAATATATTTTGGAGTGATTAAAAATGAACTCTAAAATTCAAACGAAAAATTAATATAGTATAATATATGCCAAATTATACTCCCTCTGGTTTTCTAACATTGGCCTCCTTAAACCACTAGTTTTTCCGTGCAATGTTTGACCATCGATAATTTTTGTTATATATAATAATAGACATCATGTGAGATGTCTTTGGATTCTCCGTAACGTGTAGTTTCTGACAAATAAAATTTTATCGTTTGTTATTAGACAAAATTAAAGTTATCCGTGGTCAAACATGCCTTCAGAAAATGTAAAAAAAATGGTGTCAATATAAAAAAAATCGGAGGTGGTATTTGCTTTCCACACCAGGCAAATTAAAAACTCAGGAAGAGGTTGAGTGACATCTTCTCGTGGGTCCATCACTTAGTGTTAGCCTTAGTTATTTTTGATAAGTTTAGTTCACTATACACCTATACATTAATTTAATTAAGTAAAAGTAAATTTAATTTAATAGAAACAAGTTCAGTTTAATATTTTTGTGAAATTGGTATTTTAATATTTAGTATTTCATTTTCTTACAATAATCTAACACTCATTACCTAGACTATCTTCATTTCGCAGCGCAAACAAATTTCTATCCTAAGTAGGTATCTCTTGCTGGTTGGTTATTAGGAGGATTCAATAAAAATTTATTCCAAATTCATTATATGATAGAATCAGTTACATTGTAGTCAATTTTAGTCAATTCGATTAATATAAAGGACTGGTTTCTCCAAAACATGCATCATCGACAATTTCAAACTTGATTTGTAAAGGTAAAATTACTTTTTTAGTAATTTTTTTAATTTCTTCGAATGAATATACCTTTTAATATTTGCATATTATTAGTGTGATTATTCCTTTACAATTTGAGTCAATCTCACTAATATTTCATTATCAATATCTTGAGCGAAATTAATATATAACCCTGTATAATTCATGAAAGTGTAAATATAAGCTTGTGATAATTGAAAGTGCAAATATAACTCTAGACAGTTAGTTATGTGCAAATATAACTTTTTTCAGCTGTTTGATGATGGAATTCAGTGAAAGACTATTTTAGCCCTGTAAAAATTAATTTTTTTTAAAAAATATGAATGATCAATAATATCGCTAAACTCTAATTATTATTCTTCTATTTCCTTCACTTTTTCCTTCTGATGCCTAGCTTCATTAATTTTTTGCCCTCCCCCTCTAGCTGATCATACTCTTAATTATAGTTTCTCTCTCATCTGTAGCATGCTTCCAGGTTTACAGTGGAGAAGAGTACTTTGTTTTGTTTCACACCCCATCAGTAGACTCTGCAGTCCATGCTCCATTAATTTTGTTTCCTCAATTGAATACTTTATAGTAATAAAATAATGACTAAATTATTTTTTGATTCTCAACATAGTATGTCGCAATAATATTTTGATCTCCGATGCCAATACCGTGTACATTCGATACCCAACAAATTCAAAATGAGTGTTTAAGTCCCCAAGGTGGTTTACAATGTGGTTTTCAGGTGATTTTGGAACCAAAAGATGGTATAAGATCATATGCTAGGGATCAAAACCATAATTTAGTCTATCTGAAAGCCACCTGGAAACTGGTTTGGAGACCAAACAAACCATTTTGAATTTGTTGGGTACTGAATGTACGCGGTATTGGCATCGGAGACTAAAAGATGGTATTGCGATATATGCTGGGGATTAAAAAAATAATTTAGTCTAAAATAAAATAAAAACTCTTATCGTAAATTATATAAAAAAATATCATTTTACTTATTATTTAAATATTAATATATTTAAAATTTATTTATTTTATTGTATAAATT
>JAULKJ010316508.1:0-10688 GCA_032355405.1 Rubia balearica | reverse complement strand
TATTGGGAAGGCCATTTTTGAAAACATCTAAAACAATGATTGATGTGCATAATGGTACTCTTACGATGGAATTTGATAGGAGAGAATGAAAACTTTATTGATTGAATTCAAGATCAATCAATAAAGTTTCTAAAGATGAGAATGGAAGAAAGTTTAGATGAGGAGAGAGTTTGCTTTTACAGCTCAAAAATGTGATTAACAATCATGATAAAACCCCTAACTGACTAAACTTCCCCTTATACCCAGATTCTAACTGCTCCCAAATTCAGTAACTGATAAGATAAGAATATGAGCTGGGCGTGAACATTGCACCAAGTCTCATTATTAACCAATTAACCCCTCTAGTCTTTGTAATTTGCAATAGAACCCCTAAATCATAACATAAACCCTGGTCTGCTTCGGCCCGTCCCAAGTTTAATGTTGGCGTGGCCTGGGCAGTATCACATATCTCGGTCAAAATAAATCAATTTTTCTTATAAGCACAATTATGTCAAACAAACCTTATATCACATGGTAAGAAAGCTCTATTACAATGAAATAGTGGGTTCTAATTAATTTAGAGAAGATGCAAGCATTTTAAAGCAAATTCTATCTGCCATTCTTGGTCGTGAGAATGACAGCATTAGGGAGCAACAATTTGGAGCGGGAAATATCTCGTTGGTGGCCAAATTATCAAAATTAGGATTATTAGGAGAGCTAATGTGAGATGTACACCAACGAAATCCACTATTTGTACAGGAATGATGTTCGAGAAAAATAAAGAACTCGAGCTGCAAGGCATGTAAGTGATCTTTGAGAGTACAGCTGAGAGCTCAAATGGAATTGGAAGGATTCAACCATCTAGCAATACAAGGCCGAGATAATGGAGAGAATCTAATGAACACTGAAGATGGGGCAATCACATAGGCGGTAGACGAGTTTATGCCAGTCTTGGCATGGGAAAGAAAATGAAGAGATGTTTGGAACAAGAGCTAGGCCAAATAACCTTCAAAAAGAAGAAAAAGGTGAAGAAGGAAGATAAGGAAGTGATCCTCGGAGGCATCAATGAGAAATTCATGAGACCGATCAAGTTGAAGCAGTGGAACAAGGACATATGGGGATCATGGAGGAACGAGCATATGAAGGAACCATCATTTTCTCAATCATCGCGACGCAGAGGAAAAATATGAAGAAGGTATTTCGGTTGTTAGATCAAAACAACAGCCAAGAGGTACATGAATCTGCTAAGTTGGAACTGCAGAGAACAATCCCACCCTTTGACAGTAAATGTTCTAAACATCCTTTTGTGTAACCATTATCCTAGTATTTATTCCTTGTGGAAACTAAGTGTAATTTTAGTAAAATTAGTTCTTGGCTAAGTATATCGTACTTTAGCAATTGGGTAGTATATTTTGTGGGCTTAAGGGACGGGCTATGTGTAGCCTGGTTAAATGAGACACAATTAGCGAGGGTACAAAGTTTCCACTATTTTGTATGTTGTAGGAGTACCTCAATTACTGGGAAGGAATGAACTATTATATTCGAGTATGGTCACCTAAAAAAAACATATAAAATCTGTATGGGATATGTTAAACGGTCTTATGAGTAACATCGTCAGGCCAATGCTGATAGTCAGATATTTCAACCAAGTCCAGGAGACAATGATAAGAGTGGTGGAAGATTGGTCCCGGATTCAAAAACAGCAGACTTGTGAGATCTTCTTCATTTGACATACCTCATCGAGCTTAAGCATAACGGCCACTGGTTTACATTGTCAACTTTTATAGAGGCAGAGAAGCGATCCTAGAAAGGTTAAACATGTATTTTGCCAATAAGTGTGGTTTCATATGTTTTCATGGTAGCACCTACGAAACCACACAGTTATGAGATCTGATCACGACCCACTCACAATGGAGACACATAAAAAGGGAATAACAGAAGAGCTCAAGCAAGGCCTATATTAGAGAAATATAGGATACAACATCTGGAAGAAAAATGTAATGTGAAGAGCGTGTGGCGAGAAAAAGTATCCCCCACACCATATACGATACGGTCAATGGAAGGAAGGTTAAATAAAACAATACAGAAGCTTAGCAAGTGGAATATAAAATAGATGGGAAGCTTGAAAAAATAAAACAGAATTAAAAGGAAATAAATGAACCGACTTCACGAGAAATGCCGAATGGACAACCATCACAAGAAGGAACACGAGTTGGATGAGCTATTGGCAATGCAGAACAATTTCTGGAAGCAGAGGGCAAAAGCTGATTGGTTCAAGAATGCAAATAAGAATACAAAGTTCTATCATAGCTAGCAAAAAAAGGGTGAAACCACATAATGCAGTTGAAGGATGGGAACGAAACCTGGCTAACAGAACCTACGGCTCTCCAAGACCTATTGGAAACACATATCAGCTCGATTTTCATCGACTCTGTCATGCCACTAGAGGCTTTTGGACAAACAATGGTGAAAGATATCCTTAAACTTATTCAACCAGAGCTTACAGAATTGAACAGAAAATTTGATTAAGCCAGTCCCAAGAGAGGAAGGTAAAAGGGTGGTGCTCTTGATAGGGAAGTGGAAAGCACCAGGACCAGACGGAATCCCCACAAGATTATACCAACACTACTAGGAGGACATGTGGGGAGAACTAATAGATGCAGTCTGAGAATTTTTCCAAACTGGAAAAATGCTGAAGGAATGGAACAACACGGCTCTTGTCCTCATCCCAAGAGTAAAGGTACCAAAATCCCCACAAATTTATACCCCACTAGCTTGTGCAATGTTACATATAAAATCATATCTTAGGTTCTGGCAAGTAGATTAAAAACAAGTAATGGGTTACCTTATAGCTGGGAATCAAGCTGCCTTTGTGCAAGGTAGATCTATAGTTAAGAACTCACTTATTTCCCATGAATTAATAGAGTGTGTTAGGAAAAGTAAGAAAGGGGAAAAATTAGTAGTAACCCTTAAGATAGATATGAGTAAGGCATATGATAGAGTGTCATAGAGTTTTCTAGAAGAGGTGATGAAATTGAAGGCCTTCCCAGCGGAATGGATAAGCTGGATTACCGAGTGTGCAACCACACTAACATATTCCATAAAAATCAATGAAGCTCTGTCTAAACCCTTTCAAACAAAAAAGGGATTGAGATAAGGGCGCCCATTATCATCCTTTCTATTCATTCATTCTTTGCTAAGATGCCTTTTCATCCATGTTAGCATCAAAACCATTCCAACAAGTCAGCGCAAAAATAAGAGTAGGACAAGGAATCCCTAGAGTATCACATCTAATGTTCACAGATGACTGCATACTCTTCTTTGAAGCATCAACGGAGGGTATTAAAAAGTTAGCATCTACAATCAACCTATTTCCAGCCTACTAAGAACAACACATAAACTTTCAAAAGTATACAGTCCCGATGAGCTCGAAACGCAGGTATAGATAGCAGAACACATTCAAAAGAGCTTCAACATCACCAAGAATCTGTTAAATGAGAAGGTACCTTGGCCACAGTATGAATTTTGAAGGGTTCCAAAATCTATATGTTCAAATCACTGTTGCAGAAGATAATAGCCAAAATAGCGGCATGGTGGAAGAGTGACATGTCGTCCATGGGTAGGATAACCTTGTGCAAGAACGTCTTAACTTTGTTATCCCAATACATTATCGGCACCTCTCATATCCCCGACACGGTGGCTCAACAGCAAAAATGACCCAGGAAGGGTTGGGGAAACAGGCGTGGACTCTAATGACCAATAAGGAATCCTTTTTCTAGAGATTCTTCCTGGAGGAGTACTGTAACGGCAGGACTTCCTTAACACAAAGTTGAAAAGAGAGAGACTTGAGGGGTTTGAGAGGTCTGTTGTGGGGAATGGAATCAAACCACATATAAAATGGAAAATAGTGGATGGGTCAAGGATCGATATCCAATATATTAGATACCAAACCAACTAAACCCAGCTCGCTTAGAAACTCAATTATTACCAAGACTGGGATTCAAAGTATGTGACTTGATAGTCAGCAAACATACATGGAGTACCCCATTTTTGAACACCATCTTCGACAATGACACCATCAACTAAATAGCAAAACTTCACATTCCACTACACAATTTGGAGCATCAAACTACTATGCCTGGAAAAAAGAGGAACTAGAAATTTACATGGTGAAATCAGGGTACCACACACCATGGGAAAAATGGATGAAAAAAGTCTCATCATCCTCTCCACATATTCCAATGGCAACAAGGAACCATATGTTGTAGACTTTGTGGAACAGTAACATCACGAAAAATATTAAATTCCTCATTTGGAAGATGGTCGAAAGAGCATGCCCAACCAATCCAGACTTGAGGAAAAGAGGGTTGAATCTCTCACCAAAGTGCCAGATGTGTTATAGATCAGATGAACAGTTGAACACATAGTCTTCGAATGCGAATATGTAAGAAGAATTTGGAGGTGGAACCGACTTGGGATGGATTTCAGCAGGGATGCACTGACCACACTAGGGGTGTGGCTAGAAAATTGGGTAAAAAATGCACAAGAGAATGAGGACTCGAGGCTAGCTTTCTTCATCATCTGGACCATTTGGTGTGACGGGAATGATGGAACCTTTCAGTTAATCAACCCAATATTGGGTAAAATGCAGGAAATAATCGTGAAACTTACAACAAGAGCACGAGAGACGGCCATGACCACCCAACAAAAGGAATTCAGTGTAAACTAAAGTGATCTACCACGACAAGGAGTGAACACGGAACAAGAAGTATTCATCCAAACCATCAAAATAGGTGATATTCAGTTGTCTTGGCTTCACAAAGACAAGAATGACTTTGATCTATATCAAGATTAGACTAAGGCGACGACAGATGTGGCATTCTGCAAAGCGATTAGGAGAGAAATAACAGCATGGTGTGCAAGAGCACAAGGGATAAACAAAACATAGAAAGGCTACAAGGAATTACTGGCACAAACAGCCACACAAGTGAAAATAACAGGAATCTACAACGCGATAAAATGAGCAAGCATCAGAGAATCTACGCACTTCGTAATCAAAACAGACTTCGAGAATGTACTTTGATATTTTAGGAATTTCCCTGTAATCTCACTAGATGTAAGGTGTTTAGTTAGAGGAATTAAAATTCTAGCTATGGTGTTAACTAGGTTCGTCATTGTAAAAGTCAATGATCCCTCGTAGCTAAGGCACATTCACTAGCTCGATTGCATTCTGTGTAACTCAAATATTATTATAAATGAGAACTGAGCATCACCTTACGACCAAAAAATAAAGGGAAGATGACAAGATTTCTTATGCTATGTGAAGGTTTTTCATCGACTTGACAGTGGGGTTGTTAGTTTGTGACCAACCAACACGCTTTACTCCAACTCAACAATTATTTTTTGTAAATCAATCATTTATAATCTATATTATGATATTGACTCACTGTTCCAATTTGCTATTGAGATAGGCAAGCAGAGGAAGAATTAGGCCTATCTTGCTAGGCAAAGAAGATTAGAATGGATAGCTCGTGGGTGGGATTGACGAGATAGATCATTCTTATAAAAGGAAGAAGAACCGAGGTGAAGTAATGTACTATTATTCACAAATTGAAGGATTTGGCTTGTTCAAACAAAATGGGAAGACATTCCCCCTCCCATCTGATCCGGTAGAGAGTGAAACTTTGCTTTGGAATCAAAGGAAAATTTCGAAGGAAGTAGCCAATTCAAAGCAAATTACCACTTAGTAGTTCACGGTGCACTATGTTGGAAGGCATATTATATTGTACCTATGGGGAACCGTAAAAATGATATCCCCAAATATATTAGTAAGTTAGAATATCTGGTAATATTTTGCCTTAAAAAATAGGAATTGAATTATCTTTAAACATAATTTATAATCATCTTATTTATTTACTAGATGGGGATACCGTACACTATGTATCCCATGTTCACCTTATAATAGCTGATGTTTGGAAATAACTAAATATAATTTAGTGGAATATCAATTATTTAGTCCTAGATCTCATACAAGTAATTAATTTGAACCTATCTACGAGTTTATATTACCTTTCAAGCAAGTTTTACCGTTGGATTCGATCAACCACAGTGACGAGAACAACATATACGTTCCCTCTACATGTATCCATACAACACGATTAGACCACATACACCATTGTCATCATAGATCATCAATCAGCAAGCAATGACCTAGTCTATCTCCTGTTCTTTACAGTGAGGTTTTTTTTTCTAAGAATGGTTGGGTTTTGGTTTCTGACGTTCCACACTTTAAGGTTCTTATTATTATCATTATGATTATTCCTATTAAATATCTTTTTATACAGAATAACTAGAACTTCAAGAAACTCCAATTAGACTTAATATTTTGTCATGTACCGAGGGATAAAAAGGAAAATTCAACCAAAGATAATAGCAAGAAGGCGGCCGAAC
Organism: Rubia balearica; assembly: GCA_032355405.1. NCBI lineage: Eukaryota > Viridiplantae > Streptophyta > Magnoliopsida > Gentianales > Rubiaceae > Rubia > Rubia balearica. The sequence goes on along the minus strand of JAULKJ010316508.1, from coordinate 4,259 downwards.
GGGTTCATTGACTCAAAATTATGGGTTGTATTCACTACTCATTCCAAGTTGTTAAAAGAGTTGTTAGACACTTATCAGTTAGTTGATTAGCACTTAGATGGATTTCAGCAGAATAAATAGTCCATATGAAGATTAGATTAGCTATCGGTTTTGTAGAATAATTTATCACTTTGGCAAATTCATACTTCTCATCTATAAAAGTGTGGTTCTTTCTCTTCAAATTCTATTCTTCTTAGCTGAAAAGATGCTCAATTACATTTCTATACATTAGCCCAAGCTTTTTCATTACAAGTGGTATCTGGCTGGACCTTTCTTAGAACAAATTCATGGCGGAAGGAACAAGGTTGAGGATGATGGAGAATCAAGTCAAAGATTTGGAATCAAATATGGCGGCTATGTTTCAAAAGTTGAAGGAACGGAATGTTGGGTTGAATATTCACATGGAGAGCTCTTTTGATAAAATAAAGGCTAAATTTGAAACTCAACATCTGAAATTGGTGAATGAGCAAGCTGAAACTGGCCGCCATAGATAGAGGTTGACGCGAGGATTGCATAAAAACTCAAAGGAAAAGGAATTGAATCAGCAATTGAAGAAGTAGTATATCTGTGAAAATAAATCCTCAACCCTGCAAATGATCTCTAAAAATACTAACGAAGAATGAAAAAGATTTGGAGAAGAAAAATGTTCCAACCTTGACAAAGCCTAAAATCACTTTTGGGGTTCATTGTAAGAAGAGAGATTGGGATTATGAACAGAGCAGCGAGAATGGTACAGCTCCAAAAGGAAATTTACACGGTACATCAATTTCAATTGAGAATTTCCTGATGCCAGTTTCTGGATACAATTCTAGTTGAAAATTCTCCAGGTAAAGTTAATCTTAACCTTCTTGAAAAAAAAGGAAAATTAATATTTTGTCATTGATGAAACTGGAATATGGTTGCATGACTTCATGTGCCGATGACTTGGAGTCCATTAGTGTTTAGCGTGTCTTCATGGGTCAATGAACTGGAGTCTATTAGTGCTAAGAAGAAATTGATTGTTATTGATTATGGGAGAAATGGTTATGAAGCTTGGAATGTAGTAATTAATTTATTCCCCCTCAACTAGCAGGTTGAGATTTAAAACTAAATAAAGTTTCTAAAAATTAATTTTTAATTTATATATTTGAAATTGAGAAAATCTACCTAATTCACATAAGTACAAGTGTAAAATTTTGATAATTGAAAGTGAAAATATAACCCTAGATAGTAAGTATAAGTGTAAATATACCCATTCCGGCATATTTAGGCTAGAATTTAGTGAAAAAACTATTTTATCCCTCTAAAAATATTTCAATTTTTTTAAAAAAATGTAATGTCTGTAATGCACCTGAACACTAATTTTCCTTTCTCCTTTTCTTTCTTTTCTCATTTTCTTTCTTCTCTGGTTCTTTCTTTGTCGTTTTTTCTCCCATAAACCCTAGTACGACGACATCGACCACCACTTCACGGAGGCCGTCACTCTCGTACCCACCATCCATATCCTCTACTCCAACCGATCTACTGCCTATGCTTCTCTGAATAACTATAATGGTGCGCTTTGCAACGTGCAGAAGATCGTTGAGCTGAAGCCCGACTAGAGAAAGGGGTCCTCTCACCTCGGGCATCACACCTGGGTCTCCGCCATCACCACGAAGGTATTTCAACTTTAAAAAAGGGGCTCGAAGTTGACTCCAACAACAAGAATCTCAAATTAGGTCTTGCAAACACTCAGGCAGCTCAGGAATAGTCCCGGTCTCGACCATCGGCGCAGCGAAGCCCATTCGGGGATGTGTTTTCCAATCCGGAGATATGGGCCAAGCTTACTCTGGACCCATCAGCAGCCTGATTTTGTGGAAAGACGGAGAGCTCATGGAAATGAGGAAGACGATGCAGAGGGAACTCATGGAAAGGGAGAGGGAACTCGTGGAAAGGCGGAAAGCTCCAGTTCTGCGATTTCAATTTGTGTGATGGATCTGGTCTTCTAAGACTATATTTGGAGGTTTGAGATTTTGGGCGATGGGTTTGGGATGGAATTTATAAGGATTTTGGAAAGGCCGAGGAGGTGGTGTGGTGGAGCGGTGGAGCAGTGGAGGAGGTGGCAGCAAAGGTGGTGGAGGTGGAGCAGCATCGGCAGGTTGAGATGGTGGTGGCGGCAGAGAGGAGGAGGAAGGGCTGAGATAGACGGCGGGCTAGAGTTTTGGGAGGGCGAATTAGGTGGCGGGCGGAGATGAAGAGGAGATGGCATGGCAGAGCGATGAAGAAAGTGGTGTAGCGAAGCAGCATAGGAGGTGGTAGCAGATGTGGAGTAGCAGCGGGGGTGGTGGCAGCAGAGGAAGTGGAACAACGATGGAAGAGGCGATGAAGGTGGTGCAGCAGTGGCAATGGTAAAACAGAGGCGGAGCAAAGGGTATTTTAGTCTTTCAAAGTTTTGTATTTGGCTCAAAGGGCATTTTGGTCATTTTTGGTCAGTCAATGCCAGAAATGGCCAGTAAATGCTGGAATGTATTCATTTCAACCCCAAAAATTAATTCATTAAACTTTGGGCCTTTATCAGACAATATGAAAACTTTAAATTACTAACCCAAATTAAGTTATTCTTTAAACTCGCCCATATATCTTTAAATAATAATTATGCTCAATTCAAATAATTATGCAAAACGATGTAACTTATAATTGTGTCAAACACTAATAATAATCGATGTGATACAATTTTAATATTAATTCAAAAAATTATTCAATTCCTATGAAACATAATTATCCAATTCCTAAATTTTTTACCTTTTATCCTAGTTTTGCAGTTCTAACTATTAATCAATATTAATATGGATTTATATTTTAAATTTTAAATTTTAAATGAATGGTATATATGGTAACTGGTAATAACTGACACATCAACCGTAACCGATACTTACCGAACCGATAAAACTGACAATATTATCGGTCGGTTATTTGGCTCCTTATAAAATTTTATAAATTTATAGAAACCGAAATCGATTAACTGTCTAACCGACAAACCGACCAGTTGAACACCCCTAGCTCCGGCGCTGATTGAGGTGGTGAGGGTCGTCGTGGGTGTGGTGGTGGGTGTGGTGTTGGGGCAGGTGTGGTGTTGGGGCAGGTGTAGTGTTGAGGCTTAGACTAGCCGAGAGTCGAAGGGAGCTGTTTTGGGGTTGTGAGGGCTGTCGCTGGTGGCAGGGGGGTGATTGGTGGTTGGATTTTCGGCTGACGGGGTGTGTTTTCTAGTGGATCGGTGGTGAGGCGGAGGTGGCAGAGCAACTAGCTAGGTAGTGAGGCGGTGTTTTCCGGCATGGTGATGGCGGAACTGCTGGTGGTGGCGGAGTGGCAGAGCTGCTGGAATTTTAGGGAGGGTATTTTGGTCCTTTCAAATTTGCCAAAAACGTCAAGGTCAATTGCAACAAATGCCATCATGGGTACGATTTTCTTCAGTGCAAATCCTGGGTCATAAGTGCACTTTCAAAAACACAGGGGTATATTTGCACAAACACAAGAATTTAGGGGTATGAATGCAGTTTGCCCAAAAATATACATACCATTTTCAATTTATATCTTAACCCGCATGGGTAACACATGGACCCATATGAGTTAAAACTTATGGGTTGAATAATTTCTGACTCGTGAGTTGAATAATATTCGTGGATTAAGGAGGTTTCAACCCAATTCATTTATGATCTATCATAAAACAAATTTTAAAAAAAATTATACAGTACATAATTTTTAATTATCCATAATACTCAACACATCCGCTCATTTACAACCATATCCAAGACACTTGATTATCAAGTTATTATCTAAAGGTACAGTTGAAAACTGGCATTTAGAATAACGTTCTGGTATTATCGTGCTGTCCAAGTTGAAAGATTATAAGTAATTGCTGAATCAATAATGCATTCTTGCAACAATAAACAAAGTTCTGAAGACTTGTAATCCACGGCAATACAGGACTATTTCAAGGTATCCTTTTGAATTGACAATGTGCAAACCCTGCTATTCCCCCCATGTAGCTAATTCCCATGGCTCCAAAACCAAAGCAGTCACCCTCAAGACAAGAAGCTGTTTCTGAGGCTGTTCCATGGCCGGATCTTCCAGAGCAACTAACCATGTTGGTCGGAAAGCAACATCTGCTCAAACATAAGCTCCGGAGGTGTCAGCAAATCATGGAGAGCAATACCAAGGCAATGCAACTCTGCTGCAAAGGCACCATGGCTTGAAGTTTCCGA
>JAULKJ010316498.1:0-10688 GCA_032355405.1 Rubia balearica | reverse complement strand
CCATAAAAATTCCTAATTCAAATCACTCTAAATTTTGAATTCCCCAAATTTTAGGGTTTCTTGTTCTTGGAGAAATTTGGATTGATGTATAGTGAAATGGGATGGAATTCGTATGGGTGTTCGGTTAGGGAAGATTCCGGCTGATTTACACAATGTATTCCAGCCGGATTTGGTGGCTATGAGGTGGATGGACGGTGGACAACGGCGGCGGGAAGATGAAGAGGGCAAAACTGAGGTTCTGCCAGTAAAATTTATATTTATAAGCCTAATGTCACTATAGCGACAGGGACATAGCGAGTCACGATGCTGGGCATATCAGTATATAAACAGTCAACCCAGAGTTATGCTCGTGACAAATACCATCTCGACTTGTGACAGGGCATCGCGACTTGTGATGGCTCTATTGCGATCACAAATGTTTACTCCTAGAAGTTGCAAAATGGCCAGAGTCTTCTGATTTCTATAGCTATTGAGGCAGCCTTGTTGCGACTCGCGACGCTTTTATCCTGATCGGGAATTTACAGACCTGGAAGTTGTAAATTTGTGAACTCTTGCTTGATTTCCATCGCGATGGAAACTGGGCTATCATGACTCATGACCAAAATGGAATGGGAATTGCAAATATACCCCGTTCATCGCGACGTAGCTGTCGCGACTCACGACGGATCTCTCGCGATCGCGACAGACAGTGTTTCCCACTCTTAAAACACATTCAAAACTTACCAACTTCTAAGCCTTTCTGCACTTTTCATTCCCTTCAATTTCCTTCAAAATCTCATCAAAACCCCACCCGGAAAAGATCAATATAAATTAATGGATTTACTCAAAACAACTTAATTTGATATAACATCATTGGAGAGGTGATAATCTGGATGTTCGAAACCAAAATTTTTTAATGTTGTTGATACGACTTACCTCCCTTCTTGGTTTTTACTCAAATGGACTGGAACGGTTAACTTCCTTTCCTCTATTAGGCAAAAAACATGGGGGATCCACATCCTCCCTGAACAAGAATTTCCGCACATAGCTCAATTCATCCTCATGTTCTATTAACATGTGTAGTAGCTTACCTCGTTGGTCCATGGAAATATCAATTGAATGAGCATCCGGGGAGTTTCTCTCCTTCCCTAACAGATAAACATTTAAGAACTTTTGGTGGTGGTTTACACTCTTCCACCCAACTCTTCTCACGAGAAGGAGGGAAACCCAACTTTACAAGCTTTACCTTAGATATACGGTGTTTGTTGGAAGTCTCTTTTTCACGAGAGTGTTCACCATTATTTTTTCCTTCAAATTAGTAATAACAACATTTGCAATCAAAGCATTATCAATAGCAACATTTGAGGAACTATCATCATTGGGATCAAAAACATCTTCTTTATATCAGTGTTAACATCAATGGCTTTGCAAGAATGATATCTACTAGTAGAATCAATAGAAGTGTGAGTTTTAAATTTCACCTTAAGCCTATTAAATTCCATGGTTAATGTTCCATTATGCACATCATCACTGTCCTTGAATATTTTTTAAATGGCCTTCCTAGCAAAATAGGTGTGGAACGACTATCAATCTCAATATCAAGGCATAGAAATCTGTTGGGAAAGTCAAAGAATCCACTTTCACCAACACGTCTTTCACAATACCCTCTGGGTATGTGCTAGAATGATTAGCTAGTTGGATAACAACCTTGTTTTGTGCAAAGTGCCTAAATCTAGACTTTCATACAGAGAAACTGTAATCACATTAATGGAAGCGCCTAGTTCTAGCAAGACCTTGTCAACACATTTCCTTCCTATCTCACAAGGAATCGTAAACATTCCCAGATCATCGCATTTAGGGGGTAACTTCTCATAAAAAATGGCGGAGACACATTAACTTTTCTCACTCTTCTTTTTACTTTGCAATTTCTGTTTCCTATTGATGGTACACAACTCTTTGAAGAATTTAGCATATCTTGGAATATGATTTATAGAATTCAAAAGTGGAATGTTTACCTCACATCTACGAAAGACTTCTTAGATGTCCTTGTTGTCCTCCTGCAATTAAAGGCTTCCGGGAATTGTGGTTCCGGCTCATAGATAGAGATCTCCCCCTCCCCTTGGATTTCTAACTAGTTGGTGATGAGGTTTCGGGATTTGGACCTGACCTAGGCACGACAGTCTCCACCTCAATTTCTTCCCACTCATCCACCTTCTCATTGGCCAACTTCTCAGCCTTCTTCTCAACATATTCTTCCGTTTAAAACACCCGCCCCACATGAACCTTTCCTTGGGGTGTTTTCACTTCCTTTCCACTCCTTAATGAGATGGAAATCAAATTTTGATGAGGGTTAAGCTCCGGTTGAGATGGAATTTTTCCCAAATCTATAGCCTCCATTCGATTCAAGATATGTGCCATTTGGCTCACTTACGTCTCTAGATTTTTGATGCTAGAATCGGTCATATCTTGGTGGTTTTTATTCTTTTCTGCACACATTGTAAACTTCCCAATATTTTGCATGATTTCCTCATTTGACATCCCTGACTTTTGCCTTGATTGTGGGGCTTATCACCAAGCCTTTGGTATTGTTTTTTTGGTGGCCGGTATTGTTGTTCAGGAGGATAGTAAGGTTGAACATTTTGACCTCCTCATGCATTCCTATATCAGAGATGTTGGTGAACTTGGTTAGCCACATTGTACCAATTTTGTAACCTCCGACTCCTTGATACCCTTGATTTTGGTATCTTTGGTTTTGGTACTTTGTGCCTCCTTTCCGCCCCATGACATTCATTTCCTCCACATAATCATCTTAAAAATTGGAAATAAATCCGTTGGATGTGGAGAAGAAAAAATCTCACAAGACTTCACATGAGCCTTTGCCCTGAATTGTGTCATCAACACCTTTACCATAGAAGTGAGAGTACACACTTGGTCTTTAAGTTTTCCATAGTTGGAAGAAACACTTGCATTTTTGGGATTTTTCCTTCTCAAATTGGCCCACAAGGTAAAGTTTCTTGGCTCTTCGGCTAGCTCCTCATAAATATCCATAGCTCCTTATAAGCCCTCGTCATGCCATTGGATGATGTTGTTGGTATCCTTCTTCAAGATGGCACATTTTTATGCCAGGAAGTATTTGGAGGGAACTTCCTCTTCAACTCAATCCGTAAGGTTACACTCCCGGGTGGAAGATAATGAAGCCAATCCCTTGTGGAATCTCACAAGGAGAACATGAAGGGTTTCAATATATATAGCTCCTCATTCACTCCTTCGGGAATCATCCCACTACCAACCGTGTAGAAATTAAGGAGATGTTTGTTGGGATCTTCCCCTTGCATACTAGGGAAGGATGGTAGCAAATGCATCAATCCGTACTTCAAATTAAAATGGCTATTGGCTCCAACCATCAGATATATGATGCATATTGGTGGGAGCCATAACCTCCCGTAGTGGAATTTACCTCACGGGGATGTTCCTCCCTTTAAGGAGAGGATGTTGAGGTACTCCTCACAGAATTTCACCCTCTTACTCCTTGTAATGATCCATTGAGGAAAAAATGTTGCAAAATGGTCACTAGGAGGATTTTTAATCACACTTTCCAACAAAATCCACCAAGCCCTTCTCGGGTTCAACTCTAACTCGGGGTCGTAGTGCAGGGGTTCTTTTGAAGAGAATCGAGTACGAACTATACACCTAGAACTTGAAAAATACGTCTCCAAGCAAAACAAATACAGATAAAAAACCAAATAAATGTAAGCAAAAAAATATTCACAACTTGCACATATTCATACATAACATGCTCAAACACTTAAAAATATACGCCCTGTCCCCGGCACATACGCCAAAATTTGGGAGGTCATCACCGTACATCTCAAAGTTACTATTTTAAGCCCTAAAGTTATCTTAACTACAACTAAGTAGATAATGGCAAGTCGCGGTCATCCACGGAGAAAAGGGATGTTCCTAAGCGTTTACTCATTTAATGGTAAATACTACACTAGATATAAAGATAAGCATATATATAAAAGCACATAAAGAGGGGGGTTTGGATTTGTTTTTCTAAGTTATCAATTGAAAGACAAGTTAAACTAGCAAACCATGTAAATTTCCAAATAAGCAACAATCACAAAAATGAGGTTAAGCACAAATTATGGGATCTTGGGGGCAAAGACATCTACTTCCAAGAATTTTATCTATCATTGAACATATAACCCATTCAACACTTTTACTACTTATTTTGAAGATAAATTTTCCACCCTTATTTGATTGTAGTTTACAAGAGTGAATTCGACATCTCTCGCTAAACCTCACTAATAACCCCTTTAGTCGTTCAACGCCCAAAGGTATCCCATTAATGGAATTAAGTACAAAGAATCAACAATCTTGGTAACACTTATAAACACTATTCCATGTCTAGCATTGAACCAATTCATGCATTTATATAAGATTAGTCAAGAACATTCAACGTTCATAAACCTCTCTCATTTTCTACACACACAAAACATGACAAAGCACTCGACATTATCACATTTATCTAGCATTCATCAAATTATCAACAATATTAGAAGCTCTAGCTCATGCTCTTAGATTTCATATCAAAAGAAGGGAGAATTAGCTAATTTCTCCATACCCTAACACATAATCATACAAGAAATTCATATACTCAAACTCCATATATCATTAATGGATTCAACACTCTAATTAAAGCACAATAAATACACAATAGCAAATCACTACATTTCTTACACATATATCTCAAGACATGGGCTTGGAAGCCTTAATCAATTGCTCCCAAGGTTTAGTTTAGCTACTAGAACCCATGCTAAATAACAATTGTAATTCAAACATAAAATCAAGAAGAAAACAAGATGAAAATGGAAGAAAAACTGGGGTTTTATGTTCAGAATCGGGAGAAGAAAGGTTCTTTGAAGAAAGAGAAAACTAGTAAGTATTTATAATACAAAAAGTCCAAAAAGTAAGTCTGGGCCGAGAACCGTCGCGACTCGCGACAGGGTTCGTGACTAGTGACGGCCAGAGTACTTTTCCCTCACAAGTATATTTCTTTTTTGTGTAAGTATAGTAGTGTCCTCTTCTCATCTTTAGATCTTGAAAGTCTTCATTGTCTTCAAAATGGAGTTTTCATTTTCTTCAAATATTCCAGTGATTACCTCGTGTCACAAAATCCATATTAAAAGTGATAAAAGCGTTAAAGTTACTCTTAAATCTAGTAATAGAACTTCAAGGTAAAATGGGGCATCCAAAGTACAAAAGCATACCAAAATGAGTATAAAGGGTCACAAAATCATCGTATAAAATGGAAGTATCAGTGGGAACCTATATCGATTCTCTTGTGAAACCAGTGGGAACCTCATGCCCGAGATGAATGGGTTGTAGAACTTCGTAGCATTCAGAATTTGCCCCATCACAGTGAACACTGAAGTTCACAGTATGAGGTTGACACATCCGTACGCCGTTATAAAGAAATTGCGATGGAATTTAGGTGGGCAAATTTTGAGACATGGTGCAGATAATAAATTATGTTGTTACGGTTTCTGTAACCTCATCCCCAAACAGTGTACAAAAGTCACAATGCTCCACTATTTCTACAAAATATAGAAGAAATCAATGGGTTGGATTACAGTAGAATCCTTCTTCAAAAATCCTCAGGACCATGTGGATTCTTCTTTATAATCTAGAGTCACGACATTGAAGGTGGGTATACAAAGTCTGCTAACGGAATCAATATATCAAACGTCCTGGTGTGATCACATGAGTATGGTTTTTCAATACCAGTTCCCGGATGCCAAGAAAGCAGTTAGACCTTTCCCTACATGTCCAGGCTAAGGTGTTTGGCAAATCGATGTTGGGACCAGCTCAGAAGATGCATAAATGTTGGAGGAAAAGGTGTTTGCTAGACACTATTCATGAATTTTGATCCGCATTGTCCTAATACTATGATTTTCACATATTCTATGTTATTTTGAACAATTCTATGTTAATTTGCAGAAACAAAAGTGATTATTATCCACAACTTCGATGATTATCATGCTCTTAAATTAAATTTATAGTGGTAACGAAATATGATTTTCGTTAATATTTCCAGTTTTTTTAACAATTTAGTCTAGGACATTTACTAATACTTTCAAAATTATAAAATCCAACAATCCATTATTTATAATTCATCAATTTAGGATAGAAAAAAAGAATCGAGTGTTTCAAATCAATATTTAATGTGAAACATAGCTTTGGGTAACACTGTAATTTCTTTAAATATCGCACTTGGTTTCTACGATAAGTTTTGAGAATGTTCCATTTACCCAATCAAGTTATAGTCGTATAATTATGATCATGCAATACTCAATTTCACATTATTGAATCGATAATTTTGAGGTTTGCCAATTCCAAAATTCTTGGAGGGACATAAGTGCAAAAAGCAAAAAATTCACATGGAGGTCCAAATATAATCCTGCTCGGATGCAATCCTGCATTACAAGATCCAAATATCAATTCCTAGAATGAATATTTTCTTTCCCATATTTAGTGGAAATAACTCACAAAGAAAACATTCTGTTTGGACTTCCTAACTTCTATGTTATCTAGAGTAAGATACTTTAGGACATGTACTAGCGCTTTACAAAGTTCTATGAAAATATGACATTCTATTATAAACCATATGTTAACCCAAGAATACATATTATGCGGTTATTTGGCTACAAAAAAAGGCGTAATTTAGTTTTTGGTAACAGTGCTATTTTGGCAACGTTCTAATCGAATGTTTTCGCGTATCCATTGGACATAATTTCGACAAGTGAACACTAGTGAATGTTGAAGTTATTATTCTTGAGTCTAATTGCACATAAATAACAATGGATAAAAACTTTTCCCCTAGAGAGGTATTTAAATTAAATATTGCAAAATAATTGAAATGAAAATGAGCACCGGTTAAGTGAACTACCAGTGCTAAGAGTTTTATGGTTGGAAATTCTGAAAATTATTGTCTGTACATGGGCGGGAAAACTAAATTTTTGTCAATTCAGTTCCAACACCGATTTTCATACCGGTGTTGATAAGAAAATCAATTTCCCGCTATTGGGTTGAAAATTTTTCATCCCAACTGCAATTATATAAACACCATTTTTTGAATCCTTAGCACCATTTTAATTAACTGGTGTTGTAATTAGAATCCCTATCAGGATTAAGCAGCTAACCATAGCTGCTTTATTATTTTCTTAGCACTGGTTATTTAAAACCAGCACAGGTTTTTCAACTGGTGCTCATAACTTAGAAAAATTTTGCTTACTTTTATCTCAGGTTTCCAAAACAAATCAAGGCAGCGTTAAGAAACTGCTTTATAAACATTTAGCACCGGCTTCTCAGGATAACTAGCATCGGTTTAAAAGAGAGAAAAAAGGCACAACTTGGTTTCATTAACACCATTGATTTCTTTAGTTGATTGAATCTTAACCATTCATATTTCAGCTATATAAACTAAATCTGAAACCCTAAATTTAACCCACCCTTATTGATCTCCCTTTATACTCCCTCTACCCTCTCTCCATCGCCTCCCTCCTTATCCACAATCACTTTCTTTCCTGGCCGCCACGTAGCCCTCTCCGAAGGTAAGATACCAATGAGAGACATTTTTGGACCTCTAGCCCAACACTTGGGACATCCAGTTCCTTCTCTGTTTGCGTCAGTGAACTTAGGTTATGTGGGGATGAGGTAAGCTATGGAAAAGTTAGCACGGTTATTAATGATTGCTACCACCGCCTTGGAGAATCGGTTCATTTGGTTATACTATGGCGCTACAGTTTACAACTTCACGGTTCTTCCAAAACTAGAGTGCCATGTTATCAACCGAAACACTCTGTTGATGACCTATTTCTAGCACCCAATCTGTGGTTTGAGGATGGCTTATAGTGTATCTTATCAAGCTCAGGCATGAACATTGGGGAGGATAAGGGTGAGTTGCTTCAAGAGCACTACAAACCTGCAGTCACCTATTCACCGACAACCTTGACCAACTACACACTTTTGGGAAACAACTTGTGAGTTCTACCCAAATAGTACAGTGTGCTATTCACAAGGTATGAGGAATGAGTTCGCAGATGGAGGAGTTTTGGTGTGGTTTGGACTCTATGGAGGTACTATTCGATTTTGGGGAGCTAGGTAGGACTCCATTGAGCGGAAAGTGAGAGAGAAGTTGGCTATTGTGGATGAGAGGGTGGATGTACAAAAGGAGGCTTGATCAAGAGACCAAAAGGAGGCTTGATCAAGAGACATAAAGGAGGCTTGGGGAGCTAGGCTGGACTCAATTTTCATGTTGGTACACTTATTGATATCCCTTGGAAAGGAAACCTAAATGTGCTTCGGGTAATTATAGTCTGGGGCCGTATGGGTGTGTGCGTGTGGGTCACCAAGTCAAAGGTATGATCTACCATACACTAGTCTAAGCTGAAAAATTGGCCATAAGGGTTACAGATAGGGATTGTGATAGTGGCAAACTAGGGTTAGCATGAGTCTGTAGACCGAGGGAGAAAGCATCCATAGTGAAGTTTCCGGGACGTAATTGTATGGGGGAGATTCAGATATGCACATCTGGCAGTGCTATTGTTGAACTCCACTAATTACGGAGGCATTACCGAAGGAAGATTATATTTGTACCCCACGTGAAAGGTATGTGGAAGTGATGACCATAGACTCCACTACATGTCATAAACACTAGGATAGGTTTATACATGTTGAATGTTATTGAATCGAGGATCAAAACATAACATCGATCACGTTATGCACATACTCCCCAATTGCTATTTTTATTTATTTTCAAACTCGTATCCTTTGGCATGCTCGTAGTTGTTAGTAACCCCCTCCCCCACCAAATTAAAAAAAACCCATTTTAGCATTACTAGCTCTTCTGAGCACGTGATCTGATTAATGATGATAAGACGTCAAATGCATGTATTTTCCAAAGCATTTAACATCTCTTTTGTTATCTTTTTGTTGGAAGATTGCAAGATTTAGGTAGGTTTACATCATAAGGGGTTTAGATAACCATTTTCGGTTTTCGTATCTAATTCCTTCATTTTGTAACCTATTTTTAGTCTAATTGATTTTTTGTTCTTATGAGTATTTAGATTACTTTTTGTGAGCTTAATTTTTAGATTGGTCGTAAGCACTTCGGAGAATTTTAGTGAAGGCCATTCAAAAGGATGGTAGAAGATTGAAGTCCACGAGTCAAAACGAGGTAGAAGCTAAAAGGGTCAAAGAAGGAAGACAAAGAAGCGGATGGATTGTGATCCGGAAGTTTGAATTGAGTTCTGGGAATTATCCGAGAAGAACCAGCCTCCAAGGGTGGTACCGTTGGATTTATCTTCTCAATTATTATAAAATTAACTACAAGAACTCCCAAAAGGGATTAGCAGCTCACCCGTGTGAAGAAAATAAGAAGAGGGCATCAGCTCTTCTGCGGGCTACAAGGCATCTCTGCGGCCCACGAAATAAGACCTGAATTTGACACTTTTGGGCCTTTTCCTCTCTATTTCTTTGGACTGTAAATAGCCTCCCTTGTTCCACATTTGTGTAAGCCTGACTTGGGCACTCAAAACCCTAGTTTGTCATCATCTTTTCTTAGTTTTTGTACTTCTTCCATGGATTCCTAAAGATTTGTTATGTGTTTTCATTATCAAGGCTAGATTCCATCTTGGGAGCAATTGGTAAGAATTTCTAGCATGATATTGTGGGAGTTGGTTTATCCTATTTTGTGCTTTGATTATTAACTATTTTTATGCTTTTTGTGTGATTAATGCATGATTTAGACTAGGATGATTAACTAGTTGAAGATTATGAATTGATGTTTTTCCAAGTTTTTGGTCAAACTCAAAGACTTTATTTTTTTATTGATGTGATTATCATTGGTTAGTGTTAAGTTATAATTGGGAGTGACAACTAATTATGATTATTGATTGATGAAATTGCTTAGATTTAGGATGAATATTAATGGGCACTATCACAGGACTGACCCAATAGCACCGATTTTTTGGAAGTTCTAGCACCGATTTTTGGGGTCCAAAAAATCGGTGCCTAAGTAGCCGGTGAAACGTTTTCACGGGATTTTGAAAAACTGGTGCTAGTTTAGCACCGGTTTTTCTGGTTTGTAGCAGCTTTATAAAATCGATGCTAAAATGGCACCAGTTCAAAAAACCGGTGCTAGGTACTTCAAATACAGTTGTGTGACACTGCTTCAAATGGGCGCTTTAATTTTTTTCCTTCCCGAGAACAAAGAGAAGACAAATATTCTAAGTACCTAACACCGGTACGAAAACTGGTGCCCATAGTGATCATACAGGTGCTAGGTACTTAAACCACAATTGCGTGGTGCTGCTTTAAATGAGCGTTTTAATTTTTTCTTCCCGAGATAAAAAAATATTCTAAGTACCTAGCACCGATATGAAAACTTGTGCCTTTGGTGATCATACAAATGCTAGGTACTTAAAACGCAGCTGCATGACGCTGTAAAAGGGAGTTTTAATTTTTCGCGATAAATACATTTATAACCCCGATTTACGTTGAAAGTGTCAATATAACTAGGGGTGGGCAAAAAAATCGAAAACCGAACCGAAAATTGAATAATCCGAATTTGAATAACCCGAACCAAATTTAATATTCAAATATTCAAATATTTGAACCGATTAAACCGAATTATGAATATGGTT
>JAULKJ010316488.1:0-10688 GCA_032355405.1 Rubia balearica | reverse complement strand
GGTAATGAATAGTATTGCAGTTTCCCATTAGCAAAAATATAAGATAGACTTCTTGTAAAAGCTTCAGAGAATAGATTGAAGAGAAAGGGAGAGAGGGGGGTCACCTTGTTTGATTCCTCTTGAAGCTCCAAAAAATCCAACCGGATTACCATTAACTAAAACTGAGAACCATGCTTGTGAAAGGTTTTTCATGATAAAATACACAAATTGTCCATGAAAACCAAACTAAGAAGAACATTATTAAGAAATGGCCAACTCACACTATCAAAAGCCTTCCTAAGGTCCAATTTAATTATGCAATTAGGTTCTCTGTTTTTCCTATGTAAGAATCTGATAATTTCTTTTAGGTAGATGACATTATCAGCAATATCCCTATCTTTAAGAAAAGCGGATTGATTAGGAGATATTAGTTTATGCATTAATGGTTTCAATCTTTCCATTAGGATCTTTGAAAAAATCTTGTTCGTAACATTTGAAAGACTTATAGGCCTGTAGTCAACAAATGAGGAGGGAGTATCTTTCTTTGGGATAACTGAGATCCAAATGCTAGAGATTCCTTCAGGAATCGGAGAATGTGACAAAAAATCATTGCAGGCAGCTAATAGATCATTGGAAATAGTGTCCCAAGCTTTTCTATAGAAATATGCTGAAAAACCATCTGGTCCCAGACTTCCCAATTTATTTAGATTGAACACCACAAGTTTTAATTCCTCCAGTGTTACTGGTTTTAAAACGATAACATTATCTTCATCAGTAATCAACTTGGAAATTTGAGAAAGGAAATGTGATTAATAAAACCCTTCATCGTTGACTTTAGAACCAGATAGAAGATTACTGTAATAAGATATTGCCTCATTTTCAATTTCGTTAGGATCATCTAACCATTTCCCCATTGAATTTTTTATCTTAGTAATACTCAGTCATTCTTTCAATTTTGTTATGATGCCGTATCCACATTCAAGAGTGGTAAACATTCCACTCTTGAATGCTATAAATCAAATTCCTAGGTATGCAAAATTTCTCAAAGAATTGTGTACTATCAATAGGAAACAAAAATTGAAGAGTAAGAAGAAGAGTGGGAAGAGTGAGTATGTGTCCGCCATTTTTTATGAGGAGTTACCTCCTAAATGTGATGATTGGGGAATGTTTACAACACCTTCTGAGATAGGATAAAAACAATCTTACATTGTTATCAAAACTGTCTTAATTCATATAATTTTGAAAATAAATTAATGTTATCTTCCTTCTAGAAATAACCAAACATTTTAAAATCATGTCACTAGCTATAGACTATATACACATCTATAACATCTAATATTTTGTAAAAGTAAAAAAAATTGGCAACATTCAAGTTGAAGTAATTTTTTTAATGATACTATAAACCTAAAATTAAAATTTTAAATAACCTTATATGTTTTTGAAAACTTTTAGCGGAGTAAAATATGAATCATAGTGGAGTGGTTTAGACCTAGAGGAATAATTTTTTTAAAAAAAAATTAGTTTAGGGCTTAGCCTTTAGGGTTTATGGTTTAGACAAATAAAACACATGAGGATGCAAAATTCTATGTATTGGAGATTTTTAATTATATATTATGGTTTGATTGTAATACTTAATAAAATCCATTTCTTACCGTACAAGCAATGGAGCAAAACCTATATTAATTTGGCTCTTGCAATTTTCTCTTGCGAACATGGCACAACGAATTATCAGAAAAAATTTCCTTATACAATTGTTGACATGTTGATATCCTCTTGGGAGTACGGCTTGAACTCTTTGTGGAAAATATTTTAGCTATAAAACAATAACAAATTATAGTAAGTAACTAATAAAACTAACTTTTAGAAAGAGAAAAAATCAGTTAACAATTAAATACTCACTAGTTAAATATGAAGGTAATCAAACCATACATAATAGACACACTCAGCCACTTATAATATGATGTCGTATCCACATTCCTGCGATTTTGCTTTTTTCTTGTACTGATTATTTAATAACAATTGAAATTATGTTGAGTCAAACAATTTCAGATAATTTATATGATCTTCCATATCTTTCACTGGTACAATATATGAGTATATATAGGAATGGATTTTGAAGAGCTTGTTATCTTTATGGAAACATGAGGTACACAGTACTTCCAAACGCTCAAGATATACTTATCTTAATAAGTTCATTATTCTTCACCTCGTGAAGCAAGCTTGGTAAAAAAAAGGTTGACTTTAGGAGGTGATCAAGCCATTGAAGTAGTTATCCATCTCATAGTTCTTCAAATTTCATTCATCATATAAATTAAATTAATCAAATAAACACTTTAGTCGCATAATGTAAGTAAAATGTTAAATTTAGAAATGTAGCATCAATGATTTTTCTCGATTTCAGTGTATGAATTTTCAAAAGATATTTTGAAACTATGCATGAATCATGATTTGATTCTTCAAATTTAACATATAAAATGAACCGGTAAATATAAAGCAGTACCTCATTCAAAATTCCTCTTACATTCCTACTAATGAAGAACTACATAATTTTTTCACTATATGATCTAGTACATAAAGGCCAAATTTAATAGAAAATAAAAGGTTAAACTACAAATATGAAATGATGATAGAATATTTTCATATTTACGGATAAATTCATTTCCAACTAACAACACAATGTTATATAAAATTAGGAAAAAAAAATTAATTCCTTTAAAATTTCTAATTTAGTGCAATATATCCCTTAAATATCATTCATTGTCTGTTATTAACATCCATCTAGAAATTGAATGAGTATATTAATATTTCAATTGAAAGCTCATCACATCAAAAATAAAAATAAATCCAATTAACAAATAATAAGCATCGAAAGAAACTTGTGAACCTGATGACAAGATTCCGAGATTGGCATCTCCTTTCGTATTTCCTTTTTAAAGTTCTTTGTGAGTAAAAAGTAAAAAAGCAATGTTATTATCATTCATAGCGACTCCTTTATTATAAAAAACATATTTAGTTGTCTAAATAGGTTGTCACATAGAAATTTTAATAAAAATAGCAAAGGGACATAATTGTAGTCAAGAAAGTTTCACGCTGAGAAACAGGTATGTTTAACTATAAAAACACTTTTTGTTTGGTTTTATTCCTTTTGATATAAACCACTCCTCTACGATTCATAGTTTACTCTGCTAAAAGTTTTCAAAATTATATAAGGTTACTTAAAATTTTAATTTTGGGTTTTTGATATGAATCTCCTTGCGAAAACTCTGGATTGTGAAATTTTAGATATTTGACAACTATAGGGATCTCTCCAAACCCCATAGGTGACGCACGAAATTCAAAATCTAGCCCTCGGGGTATTCTTATTTTGACTTGCTCACTAACTAGCCTGCAAGATTAGTTTACAAGGTTATTGATACTTAATTAACCCACAGGATTAAGCAACAATGAAGACACTCGCAAGCAATGAGTATAACTCAAAAATTCTGAATATTTTGTTGATAAAAAAATGATGAAAATTTTGTGGAGAAGCCCCTCTATTTATAGGAGGAGTCTCGGCCATAAACCCTAATCTCACATGGAAACTGAATCGGCTTATGACAGATTTAAGAAGCTAAAACCATATCTAATTAAAATTCCTAAAATAAACCCTAATATGACTAATTTCTTCAAGCGCAAGGTTGAAGAATATTACCTTATCTAATCTTACAAACTCTAATTCTAATCAGAATAAAACTCCATATTTTCAAAAACCCTAATGGACTGGGTCAATAATAATAACTCTTCAGAAGCCCACATGGCCGAATTATTGGGCGGAAATAAAATAATGTTACAATAGTTTATAAAGATCACACTACCTCATTAAAAACCCAGTGAGAAAAAAGAGTTTAGTGTTCTTCATGATGTCTTCAGTTAATCGACAAGCTTGAATAATTAATCCGAGCCCTACTTATTCTTGATTTCTTCATCAAGATTTTGATCCATCAAAGCATTCAATGCTACATCCCTAAGTTTCGTCCTTGACCTTGTCATCGGCCCAACCATGTCATTTAGAGGATCCCGAACATAACCCTTGAATGTTTGATCAAGTCGTAAAATTTCATTTATGGTGGTAGTCGTCTTGGCATCTCCATTAGTTTTAGTATAAATAAAAAGGTTCCATCAACATAAATGTTGCCAACTTTTTTTACTTTTTAAAATATTAAATGTTATAGTTTTGGATAGTCTCTAGCTAGTGACATGATTTTAATTTTTTTGTCGTTTCTGGAAGGAAGATAAAATTAATTTATTTTCAAAATTTTATGAATTAATATCGTTCTGATGACAATGAGGAAAACCCCACAAACATGCTAGCCACTAGTGCAAAATTCTCCATTAATGGCGCCATTAAACCACGATTTCTTTTACTTTTAACCACAAACAATTGATATTTAAAATTCATGACTTCTAATTTTTTTACTGAAATAATTTTAATGGCTGTAAAATCTGACTTTTTACTTGGTTGAACCATCGTTCACTAATTTTCATTTTGCGGAAGATTTAGTATCTTTCTTTTCAAATCTTCAGTTTCCATACTCATCTCATTCTTATCCAATTATTATCTAGTTTCCATCCTTATTCCAATTTCTTATCCTCACCTGACTTCCTCTCCCAAATTACATCTTCTGATTTTTTTTAAAACATGCATATAGTTTTGGATATTTAATTCCTTTTAATTGCGAAATTTTTTAATGTATTTTTGGTAGATAGATGGTACACTTTAACAATTACATAGAAATTGGTTATGAAAAGTTTTATAAATATTTTTCAAACCCCAGTAGGCATAACTAAAAATTATCTAGAATTTATATATTGAATTTCTTTGCAAATGTCAAAGAGAAATTGTAATTACCACATCGATCACATCAACGTTGTTATATATCCTTTGAGACATGTTTTTAGTTTTCAATAAAACACCACAAAATAGAATTTTAACTTTAAAGAAATTAAGTATCTTTGCCGATTCAAATTTGAGGACCCATATTTGAATACTCCACATGTTACGTTAAACTTAGTCCAACTAGTCATTATTAATATTTATTCTCTTACTATCTTTTTTATACAATAAATGTTTTTGATATGCTCTAGTGAATCAATCAACATATTTCACTTTTCACTCCAAAATTTTGACCATAATTTCAACATTAATTAAATACCATATATATTAGTGAAATAATTTAGTTCTTACCTTTAGAAATATACATATATTATTAGTATTTTTTTTCTTGTATTTTTTTATTATAAAAAAATTTATGGAAGTATTTTATGCTAGAGAGACATTACTGTTCATTAATTAGATTTAAATTGGATATGAAAAACTTTATAGATATTTTTCATAACATAATTGCCATTAGTGAACAAAATCTTGAATTATATATATAGAGAGAGAATTGGGATCATGTGAGAACACTCACTTATGTGAGAACATATCCTAACCATTAATTTAAGTACATCAGCGATTAAGATTAATAAAAAAATATAACACTGAAACTAATTAATGGAAAATTGGCATCTGCGGCATCGAAACTCCGATCACCAAATTAATCAAGCTCGTCACCCCCACATTCCACAAAAAAAAACCAATACCCAACAATTGAACCCCAAGATTCGAAACTTGGCACCCGGACTCCCGTCGTGGAACCCGTACAAGAGGCCAATGTAGAGCGGCAAACCGTCGAGGTCATAGAAGATTCTGCAAAGTTTGGGATTTGTGAAAACTCATCGCAATGTGGTAAGTTCAAATTCATATATTTTTTTTTTGCATAAACACAAGAGAGACAGACGATCTGAATTCGCTCCACCATTTCTTGTTTGCTCAGTGTAAATACATAAGCGATTGGGTATATGATTGCCTATGGACTCAGTGCAACCGCCAGGTGAAACAAATACACTTTTTTGGTTATTTTTAATGCTAACTGATTGATGATGAATGTTTATAGCACGAGAGTGTCTGAATGAATTGGGCGCAAGGAGCTCTGAAAGAGGTGTTTTTCCAATCAGGTACATCAACGTGATAACTGTGTTAACTATAATTTTCTTATACATATTAGGTAAATATTAATCATTGTATTTGATAAAACATATTGTGGTTGTTTTTAATCCATACCTCCTTGTTATGAGGGAGTGATACATATTGAAGGAGGGTCTGAAGATCATATTGCATTGTCTTCGTTAACTCTAATTAGTTGAAGAGACTTTTCTTATATCTGAATGTTTGCAGAACTTCTAAATGTTTGAAGAAACTTTTCTTATATATAGTTTCTAAATACACTTCTTTTTTCTTGTTTTTTGAGTGTTTTTAATGCTAACTGATTGGTGGTGAATGTTTGCACCACGAGAGTTTTGGATGAATTGGGCGTAGGGAGCTCTGAAAGAGCGAAGAATGCTATGAATATAGCTCTGAAGTTGTTTTTTTTTTTGCACTTTTTGTTGATTTTCCCTTTGGATTTAGTAGCAATTTGTGGATATATTGAAGTTTAAGCAGTGTTCCCTTCTTCATGAACTGTACATGCTTATCAAAGGTAGATATATTGGTGCAATTTTCTTTCATAATTCAAGGTAAGTAAAAATATGTTTGTTTTCTTTTTTAGAGGAATAGATACAAGCCTAGGGGAGATTATAATGTTGAGAATTTTTTTATGTGAGCGATCACTTTTTGACTTCTTTATGTTTGTTGCTTTGTTAAAAAGAAAAAAATAAGGCATATAGTCTATAATGATTTCCAGCCTCTATAACTCTGTTTCTCTGTGAAGCCAACTTAAAATGTTGGTTCAAAGTATGGCTCCTATGAAAAAATGAATATCACAATTTCTAACCTATATCACCACTAAGGTTCATATTATACAGTGACTTAGAATAACAACTTGCCAGCCAGGGAAATTATTGCATTCATTTATGTATTAGAAAATTACGTACTTATGTCTTTCTTTGAAAAGAATTCTGTTTTGTTATTCATTGTCTTATTAGTACTCAGTTCACTACATTCTCTTTTGTTGAATATCACCTTTAAAAGTAGGCAAAAGATTCGTATATATTTGCATTTTATTCCCCAGGTGTTGGATTCGTATATATTTGCACTTTGGGCTAAGAGCTCAGTTGATGTGGAGCCGAGGCGGAATAGGTTGAAACCAAATAGGTGTACCACGAGTAATATTTTGGATACAGTAATAGCACCTAGCATTCAGGTGGAGATTTTTTATTGTAGCACTTTTGTTGTTACAGCCCTACTTGAGTATTCTTATACTAGTAGCTCTGGCTAAGAAAGTATGTATTCTTTATCTTGTTTCCCTGTTTCATTTTGCACTAAGTCTGATGTATAGTATTGTATCATGAACTCAGGTCAAGGAAATGGGAGAAACCTCTAAACCCTCCAACTCTGGTAAGTGTGCGGAGCAGCAAGCTAAAAAGAAGAAGGCTTTTGCTGACTGGATGAACATTATGAAACCTAGGAATGTAGAGAAGGATCATTGAGAAGGATTGAACTCTATTGTAAAATTTTCTTAGAAACGGTTAGGGGAGCCGATATAATTTCCCACTCATTAAAATGAGCGTTTTTAATTAAAAAATAAATAAATATTGATGACCCAAATAATTTGGTGCTTAGAGTATAGTTAGTGGTGCTTCAATCTTTTATTGTAAGAACATCATATGTAACTAGTATGTGTTTCATTTATAACCTATATGTGCTACAAAATTAACTTGGTGCTTAGAGTATAATTTATAGGTGCTTCAATCGTTACTTGTAAGGGCTTCTAATGTAATGTTTTTTTTATAAATTGTGTGCTATGAAAATAACTTGGTGTTTAGAGTACAAATCGTAGGTTCTTCAATCAAAGCTTGTAAGTGCTTCAAATGTAAGTTGTAGGCACGTATTCTATAACTTGTGTGTTATGAAAATAACTTGGTGCTTAAATTACAAATTGTAGGTGCTTCAATCGCCGCTTGTAAGTGCTTCAAATGTAGCTAGTATGTATTTATTTCATAACTTACGTGTGCCGCGAGAATAAGTTGGTGCTTACACTATACCTCGTAAGTGCTTCAATCATTGCTTGTAATGGCTTCAAATTTAATTTATATGTGCTTCTTTTATAACTTACGTGTGCTACGAAAATAACTTAGTGCTTATATTATACCTCGTAGGTGCTTCAAACATTGCTTGTAAGTGCTTCAAATGTAATCTATATATGCTTCTCATAACTCATGTGTGCTATAAACTAACTTAGTGCTTATAGTATACCTAGTAGGTACTTCAATCATTGCTTGTAAGTGCTTCAAATGTAATATATAACTTACGTGTGCTACAAAAATAAATTGGTGCTTATAGAATGTCTCGTAGGTGCTTCAATCATTGCTTGTAAATGCTTCAAATGTAATCTATATGTGCTTCTTTTATAACTTACGTGTGCTACAAAAATAACTAGGTTCTTATAGTATACCTCACAGGTGCTTCAATCATTGTTTGTGAGTTTTAAAATGTAGCATGGAGGTACGTATTTTATAACTTGTGTGTGCTACGAAAACAAGTTAGTGCTAAGATTGCAACTCGTAGATGCTATAATCATTGCTTGTAAGTGCTTCAAATGTAATCTATACGTTCTTCTTTTATAACTTGAACGTGATACGAAAAAATATGGTACTTAGAGTGCAAGTCATAGGTTATTCAAACTTTTTTAAGTGATTGAAATGTAACCTGAATGTGCTTAAATTGCGTAACCTACGAAAACAACGGAGTATAACTAAGCATGAGTATGCAGCATAAATTTCATGAGAACCACGTATCCAAAATGAAATGTCATATATATATACAGACCATTAGATAAATTTCATGATTTTGCAACTTGTATATAAAATTATGTTAAGCATGAGTCTGGACATGTTACTGCATCTTTTCTTTTGTAGAATGGCAGAGAGGAAAGGGAGCGACATGAAATGAGAGTGAACAAGGTCTGAAGTACGTGTTATGACCCGGTTTATGGGTTTATAGTTCACAAATATGACCCGCGGTTTTTATCTCTCAAACTTTTAATTTGATAACACAGAACCATTAGATTAAATTATTTAAGGCCTCAGATTTGTTCTCGCATAAAAGGGTGTTCTCACATTAAGGGGGGTGGTTCTCACCTGAACCCACCCCTATATATATATAAATATTTCCATTGAAAATTTAAATGAGAAATTGTAATTACCATGTGGATCAAATCAATTAAATGATTTAGTCATTGAGACTTGTTTTGAGGTGTTAATAAATCTCCACCATATAATAATTTAACTTTAAATTAAAAAAGTACTTATCACCAATTAAAATTGGAATACCCTTTCATAAATACCCCACCTATAAAGTTGAACTTAGTCAAACTAGTCGTAATTAGCATTAATTCTCTTACAATATATTTTCTATTCCAACTGTTTGTGATACGTTCAAATCCATGACTCATTGATAAATTTAGTTTTTGGTCTAGAAAATGAAAAAGTTTAGAATTTATGAAATTTGGTGGAGAGCTATATAGTTCGTGTAATCGGTGATTTTGGTTAATTTTTCTTTGAATTCAATATGGCTATGAGGGTAAGGAACTTTGAATAAAAAAATGTGTGGAAACAAGGCTGAAAAAGACATTCCCCCAATTTGTAAGGTGTCGTACATTCCTCAAACTAATTAAGAATTTCTGGTACGTTCATTACTCATTTTTTGACAACTTGATCAAAATTTGTGCCATGGTGGTTTCAAGTATGAGTGAAACATTATGATTTTATTTTCCAAAACATAAATTTATAATCCATTAACATTTATAGTGGAAACATGATCTCAAAATTCTCTACTCAAGGATATATATATATATATATGTCAATTACTTAATCCTTATTTCTTTCAATTTTTATATGTGGAGAAAGGAACTAAATATATTAGTTGTTGATTTTATATTTATCTATTTTTAAAATGGTTCATTGTCCAATGAAAATATTTTTCTTAAGAGAGCTATGTCTCAAAAACAATTACAGAGACTCGTTTATTCAAAACAAAATTCCATTTATTCAAAAACAGAATATTTTGAAGACAAAAATATTTTGTAAAATCTCCACATTTGTCTTCAAAATACTCTGTTTCCATATCTGCTTCTAAAACATATCCAAATCCCTTAAATAAAGAGATTTTCCTTATCTCAACATATCCCATAATATTCCATAAAACCAATTCCATAATTATTGGGATTTTCCATAAATCCATTATGCTTCATATAGACGCCTAAAATAATATGTTGCGAAATCTACAATCTTCCATAAACCAATATCCTCGCAATATTCTTCAATCAATTAAACTCATTCAGGCTTCAGATTTCAGTATGTTACAACATAAAAAGTATTCGCACATATGAATTCTTATGCGTATATAATTCTTTCTCCATTTCAAATTCTGATTTTAATCAAATCCTTTGAGATAGGAATTATCAAATATAATCCTTTAAAGAAAGGAACTAGAATATCTCGTCCACATCTCTACCGTAACCAAATATTCCAAATTAATTCCAATTCAATGAATCAAATCCAATCATATAAATATAGAAATTTATATATTCTCCAATAAAAACACCATGAACGAAGATGGGAGGTCGTCGCCGTACCTCTCAAAGATGTAATTTATAAGCCCTATTGCTCACTAAATACAACTAAGTAGATAG
>JAULKJ010316457.1:0-10689 GCA_032355405.1 Rubia balearica | reverse complement strand
ATGGAATGACATTGGAATGTGATAGAATTGACATAAAGCAGCATCAAAATTGACAAAATTATCCAAATTAATGTTGTTCCCTTCCTTTTATGGAAAGAAAATAAAGGGTGTCAAACACAAAAAAACATCCATTTTAGGGAAGTGTGCCAAACTTAAGAAAACAGAGGGAGTAAGTTCTTTGTTTATAATCTAGATATTATTTAGTGTTTGTTAAACTGCTAAAAAATGCTTATTTAATAAGGAGAAGTTACTTTTTGGTTAAAAAAAAACATAATCTGATCCCCTACTTTCAAAATAAGTCAAAATAAACAGTTTTACTTATAAGTACAGCTCTGCATCCAAACACACCCAATAACTCCCATTCTTCTAAATAAAATAGTATTTTATATAATTTAAATATGTGGAGAAGATTGAATGTAGAGAGCATTGAACTCATAATATCATTAAAAATGAACATTAATAGAATAGAAGAATTGATGGAAGAAGGATAAGGAAACTAAGTTCTTTTCTGTTTGGATTCTAATATTGTATTTCTTATATGATTGTATCATTTGTACTCATAATTAATATCAATATATACATAGAGCTTCAATAATTATAGATTTTACATTGCATTATGGTATTAGACAGGTTCCTCTAAACCATTTTTCTCTCTTCCGAAAATTCCAAAACCCTAAACCTTATTCAATTTCTTCGCTCGCCGATCTCAATCCTCTCTTTTTTTATCGCCGCCCACGACCTTCCCGACGCCTGCTGCTCATCCTTCCTCAAATCGCACACGTTCAATCGTCGTCGCTCCCCGCAGTTCGATCCCGTCCGCGCTGTTCACCGCTCGCCTTGTGCTGTGGCTTCTGCTTCAACTTCTTCCATGGTGTCCTTTCAGTTTACTTCCCATGTCCATATGATCTCTATTAAGTTGGATGGATCTAATTACATGATATGACGTAAGCAGGTATCCTTTCCTCTGGCATCCTTTTATTTGCTCGGTTTTGTTGATGGCTCAAACCCCTATCCTGCCTGGTCCTTCTCTTCTTTAACGATCTCTGGAGAATCCACGACCACCAACTCTTCTCAGTCCACTAAAATTTCTAGTTGGTGTAAGATAGAGATATCAAGACCTTGTAAAAACTCTTTTCTCACTGCCGTTTTCATTTTTGTTATAGTTTGATCTAAGACACTTGCTTAGGTTTGGAAGGCTATGGCTCCTGCTTATCCAAAAAGCTCTCGCACACGTAAGCTTCATATTGTGGATTGTATGATGTCTTTACACCAGGATCATATGTTCGTGTAGGATTATTATGCACGTTACAAAACTTTGTTGGATGATTTGAATGTTATGGACAATCTCTGCTGATGATTAGAAGATTTTTTGCTTCCTTTAAGGTTTAAATTCTACTTTGATTGAGTTTCACGTTTCTTATATAAATAATGATCCTCCCCAAGAATTGTTCGATGTGGTGGACAAGCCTCAATCTCATGTGTTCTCGTTGAAGATTCACACTGCGTAACAGCCCGACGTCCCCATTGTAGCCTTCTCAACTTTTCAACAGTCCGTCGGCCCTTCTCCTTGCAACGATCCTTAACCGTGCGTGCGGCGACAACCAATGGGGTGGACTTTGCGGCCTGTCTTCATCCGATGTTTGTGGCTCAGCTTCTCAGTGCCAGTGGTGTTATCGCTCCGGTCACCTTGTTTCCTCTTGTTGGAAGTTGTCACATGTTTCTCGCAATGACATTGCAAATTTAGCAGATGCATAACAGCCTGGCCTACAACAGCATGTTAGTGATGTCCTGATTAGTACATGGACATGGATTTTGGAGCTACCAATCACATGACATCCACTCCATACAATCTTGATGGAGTTGCTCTGTATCAAGGTAATCATCTTGTTTATATGGGTAATGGGTATGTTATTAATATTTTTCATATTGGAAATTACCGGGCTTCTTATTCTCACCCTATCTAATGTTTTGAGCGTGCCTCATATTACTAAGAATTTTTCATCTATTAACAAAATAACTTGAGATTTAAATGTCGTCATTTGTTTGGATGAACAATCTTTCACTAATCAGAACAAGGTTACTAAGTAGGTCGTGGGGCGAGAACACAGTTGGAGGGGTCTCTACGTCTTAGACTTTGGTGGTGCTGGATAATTTTTTATTTGATTTTATACATTTTTTGCTGCAATTTTTTAACCAATGTTTTATGATTTTCTGTTGATGAATTGCTAATTATAGATTATGTTTATTATTTTTAGTTTGATTATCATATTAATTTTTTGCATTTATATATTTTTTGAATTTTAAATTATTATTTTTTGCAGATTGCAGTTGGCGAAAAAATAATGAAGAAAAGTCCCTAAAAAATATTTAAAATGAGTCCTGAAAATAAAATTAGAAATAGATCATTGAAGTTAGAATATAGGCTAAATTTTTTTTGTCCCCAACATATATTGAAATACCATCTTTTGGTCCCCATTCGCAAAACTACATACATCCAGCATCCAAAAAACCCATAATGATTTGTTTGGTCCCCAAACTCGTTTCCGGGCAGTTTTCCGTCAATACAGGCGCACGTGACCAACACGTGCCATATTATTCCGATATGCCCAGGGGTAAAGTCATAATTTTACCCCTGAAACCCTTCCTCATCTCCATGGCCGCCTCCATCACCAAGCTCACTGGAGGCATTGTTTTGGGACCAAACAAATTATTTTAACTTTGTTGAATGTCGGATGTATGCAGTTTTGCGAATGAGAATCAAAAGATGGTATTTTAATATATGTTAAAGACAAAAAAATAATTTAGTTTAGATTATAATTAAAATTGCATAAAGATACATGCCTAAATTTTGACTACCTAACATGCTACCATCTCTTATTATTATATATTATTGAAAACATATTGTGATTAATTAATCTTTGGTCCTGATCCGGACTATGCGGCGGTTCGTAGTCGTACTACGTAAAGTACAATGGTCTCTCTCACTGTCTCACACAATTTGATTTTCCTTTCTTTCAAAAATAGTAAAACCAACAGAGAAAACGATTGGTGTGTTCCACCTCTATTTACACTTCTATTTTTTACACTATTCTTTATCAAAGTTTAACCACATATTTAAATAGATATATGAACAATAATATTATCGCGTGTGATATTATACAATTCATCGTAACAAAGTATTTCTAAATATCAATTTTTTATTTACCGTTATTATACGTGGGTAAACTTATTAACTGTCAAACATATTTCTTGAACATCGTAATAATAATTACAGTGCAAATAGAATTGAAACAGAGGTAGTACTCCATCCGTTTGGAGTGATTCTGAACATATATTTAAAATGATGGTACGCATCTATACTTATAATCCTGATTGCAATTGATTTCATTCTATGGCCGCGTTTGTGAACAGCTGATTAATGGAAATTTAACGAATTAAATCTCCTTACGCATTTGACCAAATGAATTAAATCTTAAGGTATACACTGTGTAGTGATTAACTTCTTCCGATTGCATTAATAAATGAGTTTCACATTTGATAGTAAATTAATTAATTTTATTTTAATATATACAAATATGAGCCACTTCTATAAAAGAATCATGTGATTCCATTGAACTATATTTAATTGTTTTACCCCCTTTCAAAAAAAATTAAATGTTTTACCTTTAATATCTTTATATTCACGTTTTATTTGGCATGTATTCCCTTAAAGTCCCATATTAATAAATAAATCTAGGAGGGAATTTTTAAATTACCATATTGATATTTAGTTTTGCTCGTAATCCTACAATACTCCTGTATAATAAAATAATACAACCACACATGAGAAGTGTTAGATTTTTTTTAAATAACATATCATGCAATATTTGATATAAATTTTCTTGCAAAAACTTTGAATTGCGGAATTTAGATCTTCGACCGAATGAAGGAATTTCGTAAACCCTCTATTTGGCCGAACGAAATTCAAGATTCTAGCGCTCGTGGTACTCTCAATCTCGACTTGCTCACTAACTAGCCTGGGGATTGATTCACAAGGTTATTGATATTTAATTAACCTGCAGGATTAAGAAACAATGAAAATAGCTCGCAAGCACAGATAATGATCTCAAAATTATGAATATATGATTGATAAAAAGGCGAGGAATGACTCGGCCATATCCCTCTATTTATAGGGATAATCTCGCCCAAAAACCCTAATTACAATTGGAAACTGAATAAACTTACTCCTTCCGTCCCAGATCAAATTGCACAAAATCTTTTTCACGCTCATCAAGAAACTTGTCTAATCGTTAATATGTTTAACTACGTATAATAACGGCAAACAAAAAGTTACTTTTGATAAACTACTTGTTACGACGAATCTAACAATATCACATACGATAATATTATTATATATATCTACTCAATTATGAGGTCAAAGTTTAATAGAGAATAGTGTCAAATAGTAAGTGTGCTATTTGAACTGGGACGGAGGGAGTATGGCAGATTTAAGAAGGTAAAACCATATCTAACTAGAACTCTTAAATTAAATGGTAATCTACTCGAATTCGTCTCCAAGTAACCTTGAAGAATATTACCTTATCTAAAATTACCAAATATAAGTCTAATCCAAATAAAACTCAATATTTTCGAAACCCTAATGGACTAGGTCGAAAATACTGGACTGAATTTTGAAAATAGCTCTTCAAAAGGCCACATGGCTAAGTTATGGACTAAAATAAAATAATGTCACAATAGTTTACAAAGATCACACTACCTCGTTAAAAACCCAGTGGAAAAAA
Organism: Rubia balearica; assembly: GCA_032355405.1. Lineage (NCBI taxonomy): Eukaryota > Viridiplantae > Streptophyta > Magnoliopsida > Gentianales > Rubiaceae > Rubia > Rubia balearica. The sequence goes on along the minus strand of JAULKJ010316457.1, from coordinate 5,908 downwards.
AAGTATAGTGTTTTTCACGATGTCTTTAGTTAATCGACAAACTTGTATAATTAATCCAAACCCTAGCCAATTTATTCTTGAGTTCTTCATCATGAAGTTGATCGATCAAAGCGTTCAATGCAACATCTCTAAACTTCGTTCTTGACCTTGTTATCAGTCCAGCCTTGTCACTTAGAGGAACCCGAACATAACCCTTGAATGTTTGATCAAGTCATGAAATGTCTTCATTTATGGTGGCAGTTGTCTTAGCATCTCCATCAAAGTTAAGTGGAGATAAATCAGCAACATTGAAGGTAGTGCTAACACCATAATTGCTTGGCAAATCAATCTTGTAAGCATTCTCATTCACATGCGCCAGCACTTAAAAAGGACCATCATCACGCAGACTTAATTTCGATATTTGGGCATTCAGAAACCTCTCTGTCCATAAATGCAACCAAACCTAGTCGCCCTCCTTGAATCGTACAAATCGGCGCCCCTAATTGGCTCGATCAACATTCAAAGCATTCATCCTTTCAATATTCAATCGCACATTCTCATGTAATCGCATTACAAAATCAGCTTTCTTCTCTCCATCCAAATTTTGAACCTGTTTAAAATTCGAATGAATTAAATCAAGCGGGGTATTTGGTAAAAATCCGTACACAAATTCAAATGGAGGTAAAGTAGCAGAATGAATAGTGTAATTATAAGCAAACTCTACAATTGGAATGCACGCTTCCCAATTCTTTGAAAAAATTGAACAAGGGCACACAAAAGATCCCATAATGTCCGATTGGTGACCTCTGTCTGTCCATCAATTTGCGGATAATTTCATAGAAAAAAGCAATTTTGTTCCTAACTTGCGCCACAAGGTATTCCAAAAGTAGGACAAAAATTTGACATGTCTGTCCGAAACAATAGACGCAGGTATACCAACCACAATGATAGAAGCATTACCTGATTGGGATCGCGGTAATCCGGGAACAAAATTCATGGAAATATCAACCCAAGAATATGTAGGAAGATGTAAGGGAGTATACAAACTATGAGGTTTAGTCTTTGATTTTTCCTTCAAGCAATGAATATCATTCTTACAAACCCTATCAACTGAAAGGGCCATTTTCGGCCAGAAGAAGTGTTCTCGCAACAAATTATAAGTTTATAATGCACCAAAATGTCTCATTAATCCACCTGAATGAGCTTCTCTGACAAGTAAATCACGCATAAAACATTGAAGAACACATAACCTATTATTCATAAATAAGAAACCATCATGCCAAAAGAACTTATCATAAGCACCATTTTAGCATGCAGAATGGACAGATGAAAAATCAGGATCAGTAGCATATAATTCTCGCACAAAAGAAAACCCTAAAAGGACACATTCCAATCGTGTAACTAAAACATGTCTACGTCTCAAAGTATCAACAACATTTTCTTTACCCTTCTTGTATCGTGACACATAAGGAAAAGATTCAATAAAACTAGACCATTTAGCATGACGCTTATTTAACTTCATCTTACTTTTCAAATATTTCAACGACTCATTATCACTATGAATAACAAATTCTTTATGCAATAAATAATGTTGCCAATTCTCTAATGCACGCAAAATCGCAAAGAATTCTCTATCATACACGGGATAATTTAGAGCACCGCCTTTTAGCTTTTACTAAAGTAAGCTATATGTTGATTCTCTTACATCAAAACAGAACTAATACCAACACAAGAAGCGTCACAATGAATCTCAAAAGTACCATTAAAATCAGTTAATGCAAGAACAGGAGCATTATGGTCATCTCCCCAAACAAATTTCACATCCTTTTTAACTAGTTCATTTAAAGGTGCAGTAATAGATAAAAAATCACGCACAATCCTTCTATAAAACCTAGCTAAACTATGAAAAGAATGCACCTGATTGGCATTGGTAGGTCTCAGCCAGGTCCTAATGGCAACAATTTTGGTTTCTTCAAATTTTTTGCCCTCCTTAGAGACCACAAAACCGAGAAACACCACATCAACAGCGTAAAAAGTGCACTTCTTGATGTTCGCATACAAACAAGACCCACGGAGTGCAACAAGAACCATTTTAACATGCTCAATATGATCAGTCGATTTAGAATAGATCAAGATATCATCAAAATAAACCACAAAAAATTGACCAATAAACTTTCTCAAAATATGATTCATCAACCGTATAAAAGTACTAGGTGCATTGGTTAATCCAAAAGGCATAACAATCCATTCATGTAACCCAAACTTAGTTTTCAATGCATTTTTCTATTTATACCCTTCATTTATGTGAATCATATCCATTAAAATCTTCAAGCATATCATCTAACCCAGAGATAGGATGAAGATATTTAATGGTTATTTTGTTAATAGCACAACAATCTATACACATTCGCCAAGTTTTATCTTTCTTAGGAACTAAAATGACAGGAACAACACAAGGACTTAAATATTCGAGCACATAACCTTTTTGAAGTAACTCCTCAGCTTTCATTGTAATTCTTTTATCTTCTCAGGGTTTGTCTTGTAAGCTGGTCGATTAGGTATAAACGAACCCAGAATCAAGTCAATCTTATACTCAATACCTTAAAATGGTGGTAAATCGTGGGAAAAGACTTCCAGAAAAACATCCTCAAATTCCTGCGACGTCTTAGCAAACCATGGAGGAACATGCAAAAGTATATCATCCTTGGCAAAATAACTTTCTTTAAAATGTAAAATAAGCACAAAGAATAATTAGCAAAGGCACGATTCACATCCCTAATAAAAGCAAAAAAATGATCTACTAGAATCAATAGGAAGTTCATGTCTCATCATATAAATCGTTGGCAAAGGACTAAGGTGTGAAGATAAAACCTTTCGCGACTTTTCAAAATCAAATTGGATTAGAAACTGAAACCAAAATCCCTTGTATTATAGTATTTTAAGGATCTACTTGCTGCACAAGTCTAAAATTACAGATCAAATCCCTCTCTTAATTGGATATTTGTCTTTTCCTCTTCTTTCTTTTTCAGCCATAAATTCGATTTTTTCACACAAATATAGCACTCAAAATAATAATATTATTCCCCAAGCAATGAAAACAGTGTGCAACTTCCAAATTTTGAAAATTGTAAAACAGCCCCAACCTTGAAATTTGCAAATCATCCCCCAAATATCTGATTTTAAACCCTGATTTCCGATTTCAAAAACTCCAAATCTGATGCCCGTGATTTTTGTTTTTCAAAAAGTTTTGGAACAAAAATCGCCTATACAAAACTTGGAATAAGAAATCTATGACAACCTTCTCTCGATTCGAATGAATTTCGAGATATTCAATATCGTAAGATCAAGAATATGACACTATATATGGAAAACGAAACAAGACTCTATTTTTTTATAAGGTGTGATCTAGAATTCAAGAGTAATTCAAGATCACAGAATCAAATAACGATAAAGAAAACCAATAAGATTATGAGCATGAAATAATTTTTTAGAATAGTGTTTGAAAAATATCACAAGCCCATAAACTGTATAAACTACCTAAAAACTACGAATCTGACAGGGAGGTGAAGGTGGATAATACTTGTTAACACTCACACCCTTCAACGTCCTCTTGACTCGATTGAAAAAGGTAAAGGCGGATAGTAATACCTAAGTATTCTAACTCTCGGATCATCCACGTCCTTCGACTCAAGATTCAATCCTCATGCTAAGAAAGATCAAACAAACACAGTTAAAATATGACACGAAAGAGTTAATAAATCTATGAATTATTTTTTGAAAATAAATAATGTAAGAAACTCGAACACCCCTGATAATTTCGACCACACGTTCTTTTGCTTTGCTTTGATACCAACTGATATGAATTTCATTGCGAAAACTCTGGATTGCGGAATTTAGATTTTTGACCGAATGAAGTAATTTTGCAAACCCTCTATTTGGCAGCACAAAATTCAAGAGTCTAGCCCTCATGGTACTCTCAATCTTGACTTGCTCACTAACTAGTCCAAGAGATTAGTTCACAAGGTTATTGATACTTAATTAACCCGCATGATTAAGCAACAGTGAAAATAGCTCGCAACCACCGAGAATGATCTCAAAATTCGGATATATGATTGATAAAAAGGTGAGGAATGGCTCGGTCATACCCCTCTATTTATAGGGATAATCTTGCCAAAAACCCTAATTACAATTGGAAACTGAATCAACTTATGACAACTTTAAGAATATAAAATTATATCTAACTAGAACTCCTAAAATAAATGGTAATCTACTCGAATTCTTCTCCAAGTAACCTTGAAAATTATTACCTTATCTAATCTTACCAAATCTAAATTTAATCAGAATAAAACTCAATACTTTTGAAACCCTAGGTCGAAAATACTAGATTGAATTTCGAAAATAGCTCTTCAACATCCCACATGGCCGATCTATGGACTAAAATAAAATAATGTTACAATAGTTTACCAAGATCACACTACCTTGTTAAAAACCCGGTGGGAAAAAAGAGTATAGCGTTCTTCACGATGTCTTCAATTAATCGATAAACTTGAATAATTAATGCAAACCCTACCCGATTTATTCTTGAGTTTTTCATCATGAAGTTGATCAATCAAAACATTCAATGCTGCATCTCTAAATTTCATTATTGACATTGTCATCGGTCCAACCATGTCATTTAGATGATCCCAAATATAACATTTGAATGTTTGAGCAAGTTGTGAAATGACTTCATTTATAGTGATTAGTCGTTTTGGCATCTCCATCAATATTAGTATATAAAATTATGAATTCCCTCTATATAATGAAAATTAAATTTATTAAATTTATAATTATGATAGTTACGGCTAATCTTATCATCAATATCAACGGATTACCTAATGATTTTTTTCTATTATATCATACAATTAATTTAAATTCTTCGCTTTTGCCATCTTAATTACTATTAGAGTGAGTTTCTTGACAAGCGGGCATATCTCTTAGTACTTTGATGAAGAGACATGTTTGACCATTAATATTTTTATCCACGTATAATAACAACGGCAACGAAAAAAGAAATTGTGTCATTTTTACTGGAATAGAGTTAGTATAATAAGTGAAAATTAATACAAGACCGACATAGACATCCGGTAGCCCCTCAACTTCAATTTTTTTTTTTGAACTTCAACTTCAATTTTTTTTTTTGAACTTCAACTTCAAATTGAAGAGTGCAAACACTCGATGATAAATTAGCAGAGTGCGAGATTATTTTCGAGGAAGTAATGATGCATGAAGACGTGAATGTGTGAGTGGTCCATTAATGTTGTGAAAATGAAAAGGCGTCACTTTCACTGTAGTTAAGGTATCAATTAATCTCACATGATTTTGTCCTTCTTTTGTACGTCATATGTTAGCCCTCCAATTAATGTCGTTTTTGTTGGCAATAGGATATCTTTAGGGTGTTGCTAAAGCACACCTATATTTAATTAAGACTAAACTATTTTTTCCCCAAGATATTATCTTTTACCATGTTTTGGTCTCCGAGAACAAAATCGCATATAAATGGTACCTAACATTTTGAAAGTGAAAATAGTGGTCCCCAAAACCATTTTCTGGGAGGTTTTGGCCGAAAAATGTAAGGGTAATTTTATAATTTTAAACTGGAAAACAGCCTAGAAAATGGTTTTGGTGACCACTATTTTTACTTTCAAAATGTTAGGTACCATTTATACACGGTTTTGCTTTCAGAGACCAAAACTTGGTAAAGATGGTATTTCGGGAACCAAAAAAACAGTTTAGTCTTTAATTAAAATTTACACATATAATACATATATACATACTCCCTCCATTCATTAATGTTTGACACACTTTTTAATCTGTTTTCTCAAGGCATGTTTGACCATTAATAACTTTTGATGCGTATGTTAATATCATGTAAAATTTTAATGTTTGA